>DWLS01002406.1:0-18155 GCA_018246255.1 Pachliopta kotzebuea | reverse complement strand
GTACCGCGGCGGCGCGCAGCAGTGGGCTGCGGCGTACGCGCCGCAGCCCTGCCGCTACCCGCCGCCGCAGCCGCAGCCCTACGCGGCGCCGAGTCCCTACACCCCCCACCAGGTACGCTTCACTTTCCAACGACTATCCACCTCCTACATCTACTGCAGATATCATCTGAGAATCTTTAAGATAATGGTTATATGGGCCTCTTCTAATCTATTGCGCTGTATACCGCCACTTGCTATCAAGTTGGGTCGTAAACAAGCACAAGACTATTCTTTATAATTGAAAAGACAACAGGCAGTAACTTCCTAGGGAAGTATACGACCTTAATTAGTTCTATATATATGAAAGAATTTTCTTTACAATTTGTAGTATGTTATTTCGAGCCGTCATTTCTCTTTTTATATTGTTCGTACTACCCAACACTTTTAAGGACTAGCTATTGTATTTATCTGGCAAAATGTCAATAATATACTAACATGATTTATTCAGCGTCTTCGGGTGTATAATCATGATTTCAGAACAACGAATACTTGTACTTAACTACATTACCTTATATGTAGACTTATCCTCTCTTTAAAGTGTATCTATTTTTGCTCTGCTTTCAGCATGTTATAGAAGGCGACTAAAATAATAACTTCAACAAAAAATTTATTAATTTCTCTGCAACTTCAAATATAACACAGATTACTGACCCGCAAGCGAAGCGTGGAGAGGACTGCAATAACCTTTCCGATTATGTTAAGACTGTTGTTTAATTCTGGACATCAATGACGAACCTTTGAATAATAATTAGCCAAAGCGTCTGTTTTATCTGGATGTAAAGTTCAGCTATATATCTCCTTTGAGGATTAATTTAAGATGTGCCAATTTTTTCAATCCTTTCACATATTATATTAAATACTAAATTGTCATAAATGTGTAAAGTATATAGAAATTATATAACTTAAAACTATAAATAATTTCAGTATAAAATTTTACTTATTGTACTGATACATTACGACATATTTATTACGAATAAATATAATAAATTATACAAACGAAATCAATCACATAGAGCGGCGCCGTCTCCTCTCAATCTAATGAGGAAAGTTTGCCAACGGATTTATGACTTGTGGAAAATTATGCCATATTAGTTGATCGCCCCTCGACGTTTATATAAAACTGAAACAAAACGTTTATGTCAATAAGATATGTAATATTTTTCTGTTAGTTTAGCTTGTATATTAATAAATGAGTAAAGTTTACTAGTGGTCTGTTGCCGAAGACCGTCTAGGTAGACTCCACCGCAGCTACTTTTTCTACTGCCAAAAAATAGTGTGCAAACATTACTGTATTTATTATTAAGCTTTGATAGTTTTATAAGAGATACAACACTAATGCTTATGGTCTCCAATGCCGTGTTTATACTAGTAGTGATAAGAGCCGTCTGTTTTAACCACCAAAAAAGAAGTTCTTAATGAAAGAACAACATTTTTTCTTATTTTATGTATGATGCCCTTTTCATAAACAGAACATCTTAATATAGGTTAGTTCAAATAAGAGAAAAGATAATTTTGTCCTAGCATGTTCCTAATGAGCTTTTTTCCTAGTTTCTTTTCATCGACAGTTAAATTTTTTATAAAACGTATCATTATCAATTTGGCATTTACTATTAATTCGATTAAGACACGATGTTAATGACAGTTTCAATTTATATGTTAAGTAATTTGAAAGTAAACTTTAAATGCTTCCCGACCGATCCAGAAAATTTATAAACTTTTTTCATTGTTATAATTTAATCTCTTTCAAATATCGTGATCGAATAGTACAAAGAAGCCAAATTATTAGATAAACAATATTTTTGACATATCTCTTATTATATTATAAAAGAAATAAAACTTTCAAAACTTTAGTGGCATACAAATATACGAATAAATACAAACATTTATTTTTACAATGATCAAGTAATAATCGTCCCACCCATTGCCATTTTTCAACACCATGAAGTAATTTTTCACTTATGTCTTCGCGAATTTTCAACCTACATTTGCATAATATTTTTTCAAGACAACATATATACATAAATTCATGTAAATTGTATTAATAGGAAACATATATAAAGGTAATTTTTATGTGAATGACTGGCTCGCCTTTCCTGGATACACTGTATTATTAATGACATCGAACATTCAGCGCGAAAATTTCTGATATGAGCCATTGTTAAACATAATTAACTGAGAATTGAGCGCGTTGACACCGCTCCATCAATTTCTTCTAGCCCCCTTGTATCCTAGCTCGTTATGTTCGAAACATTGTTACATGATTAATGTTTCCTCGGACCACTTAAACATGGCACTGAAACATGATTTGCATAAAACTAGTTAATGTAAAAGTTTTTGATTGGTTAATACACTTCTCTGGCGAAGCTTTTCACTCAGAAGGGTAGTGTTATGGGCTGAGAATGTGCACGAAGAGCTTCTGTTATTAAACGAATTTAAATCACCTCTCGTAAGACAATCGACGATAAACAGTTTCTGCGAACAGAAACATGAGTTGTTTTTGTTTAAAAAGGGAAAACCAAGGTTAATTATAATACAAAATTTCACTCTTTATTTATCACCATCCTCAAATTCTTTGAACTTCGGTTTAACAGCATTACATAAATCGATATGAGAAACAAAAAAAAAGTTAATGATCGCCAAGAATAAATGTCGGTATATACATGAGGTAATTGACATTAGTATTACTATTATTTCAAATTTTGTTTTTTAAATATTTTTGTTTTTATGATTATATTGTATTTATGGTATAACAACTATTATATTATGGTACATACAACCAAGCCAGATTCCATATTAATATTGTGACAACGTTATTTTTAAAGAGTAAGAAAGCCTTATGGATAAAGAATAAACTTTGTTCTCACCGAAGTACCTTGAGAAATTTTAAGTAAACTTTATCAAACTGTCACTTCCGGTTAGCTTTGAAGGGAGGCAAAGAGTATAATAAGTCGCTAACATTTTTGAGTACCCGTATAGTAGTACAGTTCGGAAGGCACTGGCAACACAAACCAGATGTCGCACAAAACATCTTTCCCGTTGCATCGCCTCCTCCCCTCCTTAACCCCTCGCCGAGGACTACGTAAAAGGAATTTCTCGCATCCTTATCGCTTTCTGAAATAAGATGTACCGCGTCGTAGTCGTACGTGTTTTATTACAGCGACTCTCCTTCAGGATTTATCTCGTTGCGCCGCCATTGGAGCTTTGGGGTTCCGTATTCTTTGTTTTTATGATGCAAGAAAAGAAAAGGGTGTAGCGAGATATATTTAGACATAGATAAGAGATGCTAAGAAAAAGCTTTCTATTTTAAAGATTTACCTTGTTTTTTGCAACGTTTCGTTAAATTACATTAAATAAAAAAAAAACTTGTAATTGAGCGTAAAACAAAATGGTATCCCTTCATCTATTTACTTAATAAAGCTTACGAGTTTTCATTTTCTTTAAATGTATGTATTGGCATAGATTTTTTTGATTATTGAAAAATAATTCACTTGTGTATAATTTTATTATGATAACTATAGTTATTATAAGAATATAAACCTTTGAATTATATTATTGCAAGAATTTTTTTATAGCAATAAAAAATCTTTGCCGTAGACTGGGAGAATGCATCGAACCACGGTAAAGAAGTAACTTTTATTTTCTCTTTGAAAAAAAATATGTAGTCGTCTTCAAAGAATTTTATTAAGTTTAAACTTGCGCAGATTTTTACTTTTTAATACTACCGTTTTCATATTACAAAGAAGACTTTCCTGTTATTATGTGATATGTTTATGAAAAGACATTTTTAGTAAAGACCATAGTAGTTAATGCAGTAAATCAAGATAGATCTTTCTACTATTTTAAAAGTTTCTACTATAATTTCTAAGTTACGACTTTGTCCTGAAATATTAAATTGATACATAAATATGAGCTTATGGTAATTTAATTTAATCCCTACAGTTATAAATTTTTAACTTAATCTTTTTACATCTTCTTTAAAGCATTAAAAGTCGTAAAAACATAAGAAATACTCATTGACCCGCAACTTTTAAACAGGAGTCGTTGTTAAAGGCTATCATCAATTTAAGATGTTTGTTTTGTTTAGTTTATGCGTCGCTTTAAAAGTAGCCACGAGAACGCCCGTCTTTACTTCACTCGGTAAACAATCCCTAATTTTATGCTAGGAAACAACAACATTAAACAGAACATGTTTTTTTACTTCCATAGATTGTAAACAGCTTTTGTAGACATCAATTTCTGTATTTAATAATAATGTTTATGAGGGAAAAAGAAATAATTTCTTTTCATTTACAAAATTATTTCACAGATGTTGCACGACGTAAAAATACCGTTGTTAATTATTTTATAACTGGTACATCTGATCCTATATCGATATCTAAACCGGAAACTGAATGCACTGTTGCGAACCACAGAATTGGCGTGTTAATAAAATTAGACATCAATCCCTAGTCATCGATGGAGACAGGAGGTAAGTATCTGTGACCATTTGATTAACGAGAAGCATATGTCAGCTGTCGCGCCTGTCACAACTCGGAGCTTGTTAGATTCATCGAGGCCTCTCCAAAACGTGGCAATTCTAAATGAAGAACATTTTTTTGAAACGCAGGACCCTATGTTTTTTTTCTTCGTTCACCAGCACGTTGCCCAAGACGACCAACTGTTAAGTATAAATGATAACTATTTATAAATATCTACTGTTATTTCTGTTATGAAGTGACCGTAATGTTTATGGCGTCATTTTAGAGAGCTGTTGGAAGTTAATTCTTCAAATAATATTATACCACTTTACAAATTTATAAGCAAGTACGGTGTTACATACACACGGAGATTCGCTTTCAGAAATGGTTATGTACATACATATACATCTTTTTATATATATGTATGTAGTTATCCGTAGATTTTAATCGGACTCGTCTCGCCCACCCACCATATACGGCTGCCCGCCAGCTCATTTCCCCACACGTTACCCTCACGAAAGATTATGCTGATATATTTAAATGTATGCGTTACGTGGTAAAAAATTTGTAAATGAAATTACCACATTTATTTCGGAGTGATCCGCTTAAAAAGTCTTTTTTCAGTGTCAAATTAAATGTTTAGCGCTGAGTCAGCTACTATTATGTATTGAGTATGAGATTAAAATTTCATGTAACAATTGAGGTTTACTGAAGTATAAAAATATGACCCGGAAACAAAAAATAGGATATCTAAAATAAGGATGTAACCATCTCTTCCATATTTATTGACTTAGTGAGCATATAGTTTATTTTGGTGCAATGAGGCAGGGCACGTCCCACATGCGCGACCCTTCTAACTCGGGGTGAAAGTATAAATAAACAAGGCTTGCTGATATCTGTCATCTGAAGAATTAGATTTATTTCGGTTCTGGCGAAAGGTGAAGGACCCTAGCCCCTCGTGAAAGGCGGCCGACGAAACATACCATGGCTAATGTTTTGTGAGAAAATTTCACGCTGCATTTACGTCTACTAGATATTTAACGTGACAGCCAATTCTCCTACACGTCGTACTTTTACTATTAACGTTTATGTTTCGTTGAGAGTCGATTAGCACAATTTTTCCTCAGTTATCGGAACATGTTGTATTACGCTTTAAACTCGTTCCATATTGGCTATCAAGAAGATTCACTAGAAAAAAAGGGTATTTTGTTGCGAGGGTGGATGAATTTTTTGTCGCATTATGTTAATGGAGGAATGACGCGGGCACGAGCAGCTGCCGATGGTTGATTTTTTTCCGTGCAGTCACCTTTTTTCTTTTAAACGTCCGACCCCAAAATATTAATGGACATGAACCTAATTTACATCTGATATTCTTACGTGAATAATTATTAATTAGCAACAATAACAAGGAAATTATATTCTTGATCAAAAGACACAGCCTGTATATTTTCTAATAATTTTTATTTTAACTAGTAAACAACAAGTAACACTTGTTAGTAAAATATACAGTTTTCATTTATATTCTCATAAAACCAACGTAGCTTTGTTTACGTTTATAAATACGTAGCTTCTGCCTTTGTATTGGTTCAAACAATATATTAAAACGACATACGAATAGATAGGATCGTGAATGCTGTCTATTCATTTATACGGGACGCATTCAAGTTGAAAATTCCATTTAGTAGATGAGCAAACAGGGAACAGATGTATGTGCTGAATTTTGTGTTTTAATTTTTGTTCAATTTAAATTTTTGATGGAGATTGCTTAAATATACTCAGCCTAACTACAGGTAATAAATTAATTTGATTTTATTATTGCTAGCTAAAAATAATACTAAACAATATTAAACAAAATTTGACTGAATATAAAAATGTAATGATTGATTCAACAATTGACAACAATAGGATGAATTTATGACGAAGAAGATTCGTAATACGACAGAATGAAAAAACATATTTTCTATGTATTCGGAAAACTTCGTAAGTTCTTTTCGTCTAAAATCCCTCAGTGTCTGAAGACTAAAGTCTTCGAACAGTGCGTGTTGCCAGTGATGACTTACGGCTCCGAAACTTGGTCGCTAACTATGGGTATCATAAGAAAGCTCAGAATCACACAGCGAGCGATGGAGAAGAACTAAGGTTACCGACATAGTTCTGCGCGTCGCGAAGCTGAAGTGGCAATGGGCAGGGCACATAGCTCGCAGAATCGATAGACTTTGGGGACTGAAAATGCTGGAATGGCGACCACGTCCTGGAAAGCCCAGCGTTGGCAGACCTCCTACTAGGTGGACAGACGACATAAAAAGAGTCGCTGGGAGCCATTGGATCTAAACAGGACAATATCGTATTTTGTGGAGTACTTTACAAGAGACCTATGTTCAGCAGTGAACGTCCATCGGTTGAAATGATGATGATGCATAATGAATCACTGTCACAAAAACGCAAGTTTACAATAATAATTTATTTGTTTTTAATTTTCAATTATGTATGTATCCGTACCAATTAAATGAAACTAAAACTATCATTTGCCAAAACCACAAATTTTTATAACCAGATCAAAAAACACAAATAGATTTTACTATAAAACACAAGGAGCTCTCAATATAAATAGTTTGAATAAGATTTATGTCACATTTCACAAGTCGATGCATAAATGGCTACCAGATCCAACTCGGGTTTATTATTTATGTATTATTGTATCTGCTTTTCTTCTTCTGCGTTTGCCGAAATCATGAAAGCTGTGTGGCAAATTGGTCGTAATCAAATTGATGACCGTCAAATTGCAGCAATGTCATTTATACATTTAGTATTATAGATACGAGGTGTGAGCATATACGCACGCGCTGCACTATTGAGCTAAGACCAACTGTTGAGTGGACTCCCTCACTCGTGTAACCGCAGTCTGGCAACGTTATTCCTGAAAACCTACCCCCATCTCACCCTCTTTACTTCACTGCCGACTATAACCGCTTCCAAAGCGCGCATAGCTACTATGTAATGTTAGAGCGTCGGAGTGCATAATTGGAATACAGATGAAACTAGTGTGAAACTTAGTGTTAAAGTTACTAACCTTTAACATAGTTTTTTATATACAATGAGCTAAAAATTGGCTTCAAATTGATATTCTTTTAAATTAAAAGGATGCTGTAGATAGTGAAGAGAGCTAACCCAGAGCTAACAAGATAGATACGAAATTCATTCAAACTCTACACTTTAATGATGACGGAATAAACTGAGGGATGTCTTAGTGTGATAATAACTTAATGTTACAAAGCAACTGGATAGCCGTTGTCCCAACGAGGTCTTACAATTAATACAATATGTTTAAGATGGTTGGATGTTATAGATATAAATTGTTTAACTATAATCTTCGAAACTATGGTAACTTTCACTATTAAAATTATAAATACAATGTAATCAATAATATGCCGCTGGTAAATTTTTGTGACTATCCTATGTAGATAGATACCAATGAAGCAAACAAGCAGTAAGAAAACATAACTTCATTTCGTTTTCAGAATAACACCATGTTGCCTTACATATTACATAAAATGTCAACGTAATGGACTGTTTTATTTTAAATTAAGGAAAGTGATTACTATGTTACCTAACTTATACAAATAGAACGAATTAAATTATTACTAAAAATTAAACCTATGTTAAACTCAACTATGCCTCAAATTCCTTATAAATTTCATAGACTTGCACGCCTTTAGTAATGGTGGAAACCCTTGAAAATGTTGAATGCCACTCACTCGTCTGGCACATGCAGGAAAAGCTTAACACTATATTATCATACACATTGTCTACGGTTATGTTTAATGAACACGCGTGCATTTACTTCACATACGAAGGTGTGTTTATGAAGAAAAAGAAATGAATTTTCTGTAAATGTGAGAAATCCCCAATCTCTTTTTGAACAGCTTCCAACAATCTTTTATATGGCTAAAATCGCAGATTTCATGAAAGATATATTGCACATTTTTTTTTATTAGGTATACCGTTAAAAAAAGTAAGGCGTTTACTTAATGATAAGTGGTACGCTTGTCCATAAATACATGGTGCTATTTAAGATACGCTGCACCAAATTATGCTCTTTGCCTTAAAACACATAGTGTTAAATCTTGTTACTATATGTATTAATGTTTTCAAATTGCTGTATGGCAACAGAAATAGGAGGTGCAATGATTCCTACCTTGACGGTCTCCGGCAACAGGAATTCTACGACAAGTATAAGAATTTGATCAGAAATATTGATGTAATTAGAATCATACGAGTCATAAGGTTAACGTACAAGTCACCCTTTTATATGAATATAATGAACTCATTGAAACTGTTACACTGTGGTTATTCAAACTTTACGGACTTATTTCACCGCAAGAGTCGCGATTCCACGTCAAATACCGAGAGTGTTTGCCGCGTTTGATTGCGTCCTCGCAAAGAATTTTCATTACCCACGTGCCGTGTAACTCGTCAAGTTGACACCTGTCGAAGCTCCGCCTCAATTGGAAGTTGCCGTCGAACAACGGTTTCCATCCTCAGGATGAGTGCCGTGTCATTGTCATCCCACTGGCAATAAACGAACTTAAAGGCGCTTACTTTTCTCGTGTTACAAATAAAAAAGTGCAGATATTATTAACCCTTATTCTAAGCAACTTAACATTACATTGAAACGTGTTTTAGAATATTGGACTAACAGAAAATTATTATTTTTAATACTAAGTTTTAATTTAAAAAGTATTATCTTACGATACTTTGCATAAAAACTATGCCGCGTTATCATACATGTATACTATTAAATAACAAACTAATCCAATTGGTGCTGTGCACTCACAAACTCACAAACTCCCTCGGATACTTACAAACTGTTGTTTGCTCAAACTTAAACAGACCAATTGCAACTCAATCTCGAAAGGAAATGTTTAAACCGCAGAGGCAATACAAAGCGGACTTAGTCTAGAGCAACCTTTCGAAAGGCTTGTAACGTCTGGTAATACTCTGTCGTCATAGTTAATATTATACTAAGCGAATGAATTTCGAAGTTGCATTTGGTTTGAAAGTAAAATAATAAATATAACAAGAAAGATATTATTCTTAGTAAAATTCTAAAATCAGCCTGTTATAAAAACTCCATTTGTATTTTGATAAACACAATGTTACTTAGCTCTTTTTTATATTATAAATAAGTAATTTTATATGGTACACGGTCAGTTTATAATTTTGGTCACGTAAACGAAAAAACTTTTATTAATTACTACATATAGCAATTTTTTAACTGTTTGCATGCCTACATTTAAGTTTATTAAAAAAAGATACAAGAGCACTTGGAAATAATTGTAGGTTTAACATATCTGTTTGGGTCGCCAATCATTGATGAGTAACATCGAACACGAGGGTTTATATTTCAGTAATGAATGATGATAAATTATAGAGTGCGTGATTTAAAAACAGCCATTCATTTAAGAAGGTCATCATTTCCTTAATAATCTTCAGGGTTTTTACTTAAAAACTGATAAATATTTAGCATAAAGCTAATGTGTAATTGTGAATTGTACTTTGCAACAGTCCATTACGAAGTCTTCTTAAGAAGGATCCGGAGCAGGGCTCGCTTCAATTAATCAAATTATTCAATTAAACTCCGCAACTGAAACGCTTCATTTTATAACATTTCATTCCTAGTTCCTGTTCAATGCGCTCCAACTTTCAATGCCTCAATTATTTTGCTAAATTCAATTACACACTCAAAATGGCGTTGATAACACGATTATTTTGTTCTTTAATAATTGTCTGCAATATGATTTTGACTATTTGTTTCATTTGCAAACATAGATAAATATATCTTTTATACACTGCTTTACGTGTGGTAAACGTTAAACGTTATAACAACTACCTGATTTTTTAGTAAAGTCAATTGCACTGGTTCTTCTTACTTTCTGTTGCTGAAGATCGGATGTAATCGGGTAACTGCTGTTTCCGTGTTGAAAGGTTTAACAGCTATTGTTTTCCGACACCGCACTGAAGTACAAACTCATCGACATTTATTATGAACAGCGTACCATCAGATGGACAACTTTTCGTTAACGCTTTGTTGAGTAGAAAAATCTAAAAACGAGTATTTTATATCAAAATCACAGCTAACCTACTTAACAGTTTTCGTAGAATACAAATTGAGGAACGTTAACAATATTCATATTTATTACTCTATGAAAAAACCAGCGAATTCTAATGAAACCTTTTAAATTCCATCATGAATAAGAAACAGTAAGTAGAAAACAAAAACAATTTGACGTTCTTACGTTTACCAATTTGCTGACACGCACACAGCACATTACGGCTCCCTGAATACACGTGACAACGAATTACTCGCTTTATAGACTTAATATCTTAACTTAATGTAAATAACACCATGTTCACGTATGTGTTTACTAAGGCAGGAATAAATTCTCTTCACATATACACACGCATCTACATATACATGATCTCGTGTGGATGAAAGCTTCGCGTATTTCCTAGTAAGCACTTGAATAATACACTCACACAGTGATCGCTTGTGGCATTATCAGAATTCCTTTGAAGCCTCGACGGGTACCGTCGGAAAATATACTTCTCAATATACTGACTTTGAAATTTTATTCTATGGGTGTTATATTTATAAATTTTCGACTCTTAAGGAAGAACATAATTGCTAGTGAAATCATCTTTTATCTTTGCTTATCATTATCAACCCGGAACGTGTTTCATATCCTTTTTACTTGAAAACATTATTTACCTTTCACATCAACCGTGAAAAAACTCGACCTACATCTCAAGGTAAGCAATGTATACTGAGGTATAATGAAGGATTTCTACATATTTTTCTGTTCGCTTAGTTATTATTTGTATGCATTTGTTGTTAATCCTGAATAGAAATTCCGTTCAGAGCTTCAGGAGAATCAGAATCCCTCCGGACCCAAGATGACTACAGGTTTCTATACGTTGTCTGTTGTCAGTCAGTATTAAAGGTTTCTATAACTTTTGCTGGTTACCTCTTTATTAACACTAAAGTTATTATTTTCATTTTAATTTTATATTTCATATAGAGATATGGGTAGTTACATAAAACTTTTAAAGGTCTTTGCTTTTTTAATTACTTTGAAATTACTAGTTTAGTCTAAATGCTTTAAATATAATTATTTAAAAAAAATATGTAAGTCAAACTGTAGTCGTAGATTATACTAGAAATAGACGACATTAGCTTTTTTTAAATTGGCATGAGAGTTATTTATCTGGTAAAAAGCAATTCCCGATTCATTGTACGAGCGCCGACTCGTTACGTTGAACTAACTGTCCGTCCATAAACGAGGAGCTAACCACGTGCTGCCCATACCGTTGCCTTCCCCTGACTAGGTTCCAGTAAGGCGCAACCGGCATATACGGCAAACGAGACTCGATTAACCGGGCGTGCTCTGAATCGGCATGCGCTCATTACCCCACCCTATTCATTACCCGTTGGCTAAATAACTAATAGCTAGACGACTTAGACGTCTCGTATAGCAGTTATTTTCAATGAAGTCGCCGGTTCATGTGAACAGGAGACGGAAGCTCGCTTAATATTAATATCAATTGGAGCTTTAAGAGGCTGGAGGAGGCAGCCGCTGGATCCAATAACGTCAGTAGGGGATGTTTATTAAACAAGGTTAAACATCGTGAAATTTCGCAGCGGTTTCAAACTAATAAATGACTTTTTATATTTCACATGGATTTTAATTAAAATCATATTATAAAAAGAAATGTAACGATTTAAACAGACTTTTTAATTACTTCGCAAGGCAATTTAATAAACTACTAAAACCCGTTTAAGCAATCAAAAATGTATTATTTAAGCCATGAAATCATTTTTAGTATTAAAAATTAAACATTTATTAAACAATAATTTTTATACCTATTGATCAACACTACAAATCTAATACTTAACGGAAAATTTGATTTATTTGATATTTCATAAAGAAAACGTATTCATAAATTTATTCCAAATTTAATAGTGTGTCTACATGTTTGTGTATTGTTCGGCGAAAATTTTAAAATTTACTTTATCATTATTTAGTTTTAAATTAAATCAAATATTATCAATCATCAAAAATAAATCATCCGTTTATTATTTTTTAAAAACCGTTTTAACAGAAACATAAACTGTTAATTAATGGAAACCAAAAATTAAAAAGATTCAACAGAATTTGTTAGTCCAAACAAGAAAACCTACCCTTAAAAAATTAAACAACAAAATCGTGAGCTGTTTTCTATAATAGAAAAAATTTCGTTTTCAAATTCCACTATCTTTATACATCCAGGATGTTGTATATTGAAACAAGTACTTTAAATATGTATGTAATTAATGAATAAATGCATTCGCGGGCCTTGCAATGTGCAAGTTAAACTTGTTTTTTTGCTGAGTACGTCATTTCTTTTGGCTGCCGACCATATGCTCTGTTTGAAAATATATTATCAAAGAAATTCCCTTAACGTCTTCATTACAGTGGAGACATAAAAGAATTGTACTTTATTAACATTTTCTTAACATACATTTATGCTTCTTTTAATTTATTTTACAGCATAGTTGTCCTTTCCATTGCCTTTTTACAAAATACGTCTTAATAACTGCAAAACCGTATTATGGTAGACGAATGTTTGGGATACGAATAAGTCCATATGTTAAGGGTGCTGGATATTTATATAATAGCAAAACACTACGGTTTTGGAGAGCCCTATAGTTCAGCTGTAGACATAAATATGCGAAAATAGTGATGACGATATATTGCTGCACTATAATTTATCTTATTTATAACTTAAAAATCACATTTAAGAATTTCCTTTAAAATAATATAAAATAAAACCATGTTATGTATATAATATGCATATGTTAAACGTAAAGCGTGATGTAGGGCTTCAATTTACAGTACACGGGCGCGACTATGGGCAGCGGAACACGGGTTCCGACTGCAGCGTCACCAGCGAATACGGCGTCTTCTTCATCCTCCAACACGGGCTCAGCGGGTGGCACGCGCTCCACCAGCCTCAGCACAGCACCACCTCCGCCGGCCTCATCGGCCTCCACCACCGGCGCCGGAGGCGAGCAGCTCAGCCGCACCAACCTCTACATCCGCGGACTCAGCCAAAACACCACCGACAAGGATCTTGTCCAGATGTGCCAAATGTGAGTTACTTTTTTAACTATTGCACCTTTTGCAATGGTATGAATTTTAAACACTACACAAGTGATACTCGATGCACTATAATCTCTATCTATATAAGAGCGTTGATAATCAAAACCGCTTTTGACATTTTTTTCTTAATTACAGCTAACAATACTTTTTATCAAATGACTTTTCCAACGAAATAAATCAGAATAAAACCTGTGCTTTCCTTTGGTTACCTATTATTAAACTGCATAAAGTATCAAACAAGACGATAATTTTTATGTAACGGATATTATTTAAAGCTTTTTAACGTTAAAAAAAACATTTACAAGATAACAATGTTTAGATATTAATTGCTCTTTTTATGTTCTGAACTCTGTACTATTTTTATTTGTAAGTACCACCACAAATAAGGTCAAATTCGATTAATTCTTTACAACGCTCTGCAAACCGATGTTCATGATTAACGACCGGTGATTATAAATTACCGTCTTCTAAATATACTGATACAAGTATTAAATATCCCTCGTACATCTAAACCGTAATTTTCAAACACAAACAGGTTAATCATGATTGAAATCACAGCACCTCCTTTGTGATAATGATATGACCAACCACTGCACATGAGCACAGGTTTAAATAGGTTTAGTTAGGGATTTTATCATAGGTGCCATTTTACTTAAATTATTAACACAGTTTATGTTTATTTTCAGGTACGGCAACATAATTTCAACAAAAGCAATATTGGATAAAAATACGAATAAATGTAAAGGTAAACAACATTCGTATACACTTCCATATCCTCTTGTATACACTATCATAGTAACTTGTATATTTCCTGTATCTACATATTATACCTTACTTCTAGTTGAACCTTATCAGTGCATAGATATTTCACGTATGTATGTAATATATACTTTTTTAAATTTCGTCAAATATTACAACATGATTATATTTTACATTAAGGGACTGTTCGTGACTGAATAATATTACTATTTTCTAGAATACCATATACCCTCATTAAAATAATCCATCTATGGTGAGAATTTTTCCAATGTATGCACGATCTATAGATTCGATTTATTCATGTTTACCTTTATATGACATATATATGTTGATTTCACCGTTGTTTTAGTAGCGTCATCCTCACCATTTATTGCACCAACGCACAGAGAGTTTCTAAATTTAACGTTTTTATTTTACAATTTACACACACATCTATCGAGGTGTGTAAAATTTTCGTGTCACATTCTCATCACGCTACTCTTAAGTAGACAAGTAGGTACAAATTATGTTTGTGCTCATTAGTTCAAATGTTTGTTAGTTATTTGTATCGTTTTCAATGTTATAATTTTATAGATGTCCTTTATCATAAGCATGAGTCAAGATATTTTATTAAGAACTTAAACAATGACGACCGACGAAAAGGTAACGTCGCTGTAAAATCATTTCAATTTATCTTCGCAGGATATGGTTTTGTAGATTTCGAAACTATCGCGTCGGCGGAGGCAGCTGTTAAAGGATTACAAGCCAAAGGTGTTCAGGCCCAGATGGCTAAAGTGGGTATCTGGTTCCTGCGTAGACTGAACCGTGTACGTTGTGCATGCAAGTAATACTATTATGACTAACCGCCTGATCCTAACCCGCTCTCATCCACAAGATTAAATTCCAACATTCCAGATAAATCAATTGTTATACACACATGTACGCTGTAATCATCTCACCAGAGGAAAAAAACATCTTGCGTAGCAAATTATTTGAACTATACTTATCATTGACTTAAAAATAAGTTTGGTATTGCTAACCTAAATATCCATTACTTATAAAAGGGAAAAAAAAACACTCACTGAATACAATATACTGTAACTAATCATAAATTAATAGTAATGCGATGATTATTAAATGACTGCTCCAATTAATAATAGTATTTCCTTTCCGTTCCCATATCCCGTCTTCCTCTACTTATAGCTTTAGTATAAAATATTTTAAGTATAAAACTTGTGCTGTAATATTTATAAACTTATCGACACATCATAAACTGTGTGGTCTATTCATTGGCAGAATCAACACAAAAACAACTCGACAATTACGTACTACTTATTCGATATTCTTTCCATTCGTGGACGTTGTTCAATCTAAACATGATAATGTTCTTTTTATAGTCAAATGAAGGCTATAGTTCCTGAATAGATATCGTAGGTCCTGAACAGTCACCACACTAAGTTTGATAATCCTTTTGTCAGTCTGTTTTCGGATATCTTCACAACTGATACTTTCGCGTTACTATGGAAACAGAGAGACTAGTTTTTTGTAAGTATTTGCAATTCCTCTCAATGGTACGCAATTCGGCGCCAGCATAACGCTTACTAAACTTACTTGAGACGTTGTTCATCCTGTCGATTCTGTACTATTATCGTTTGCTTTAGCGTTATAACAAATGTACTATCGCTACTGGGCTCTGGGTATTCCTATGCTTTCAATATTAAATTAGTGTGTATGCGACTTAACCAGCTTCATAATCTCTATGCTGATATATTCCCATGTTGTTGATAACATACATAATTACACATAATACTTATATTATAGCATATTAGATCCTTACCGCTGATTTACGTCAGAGCTGGCTTCAGTGTCTAGATTATCTATGCGGGCTTCAAGCTAATTTCAATATACACGTTCTGAAATGGCCTTCATTTCCTTGTAAAAGTGTTGAATTATAAGTCGGTTCATTAAATAATAAGCACCTTGCTTCTTTTATCCAGATTAAGTACAGTAACAAAATGTTAAAAAAATTCACAACAGTACGCACTTCTTACACAAAATTATATTTGAAATAACTTTCATAAATAATAAAAAGTTTTCAATATAAACGAGCTTGAATATTCTATGATCGTGTAATTCATCTATTCTTTTTCGGGGTGTTTTCAGCAACAGGAGCAGGACCCCACTAACCTGTACATGGCCAACTTGCCGCCGCACTTCAAAGAGAATGATGTCGACCAGTTGCTGGCTAAGTTCGGACAGGTCGTTTCCACGCGGATCCTTCGCGACACTCACGGCCACAGCAAAGGGGTTGGCTTCGCAAGAATGGAGTCCAGGGAGAAATGCGAACAGATCATTCAAGTATTTGTATAACAATAAAAAATTCTATGACTCGCTTTAAACCATAGACAGACTGGTATTTGATTTTTAGTATCGGAACTAGTTTCTTTATTTGTAGTACAATGAAAAGCTGTTCTTATTACAAAAAAGAAAAAGGGACCATTATACAATTATTCAATTTCTTTAACTGATATCTAGTTCATTTTTAAATCGGTTCAATTATAAAAATGTAAAACGGAGCTTGGTTTTGTTGCAAAATCAACAATCCGAATAATAAAACTCATTACATCTCCATGTAGCGGAACCAAAGAACAGAGGATGAGACGTTAGTTCTTGGAGTGGATCGTGATTAAATTCTCGATACTAATTATAAAATTTTGATAATGAAATTATAAATTTCAGATGTTTAACGGTAACTCGATACCAGGCGCCAAAGAGCCATTGTTAGTAAAATTTGCCGACGGCGGCAACAAGAAGAAAGCGTTATATAAGCAAAATGATAACAACGGCAGAGTGTGGCGAGATAACAACGATACCCTCACACAGGTATTTCTCTAATCCTTTTATATTAAATAAATAACAGTTGTCGACAAAAAAATATATTATACTAGATGCATGTTACTATACTGAATATTTGCAAACTCAAACATACCTTGTCTTTTTTTTATTTTATTTGTCATTTTTATCATATTGAGTAAGGCGTTCACCTGATCGTAAATGATACGCTTGCCTGTAACTACGTGGCGATAGTTAAGATAGTATTCACAACATAGCATTGCTCTCATCGTCTTGTGACAACAGGAGTTGTCTTGTTACCCCAGTAATTACTATAGCATACCTTCAAACCGAAACACGGTGTCGTTTGCACGCTACTTTTGGCAGCAGAAATAAAAACTGCGGTGGTAACTACCTAGACGACCTCTGGCAACATAGGTCTAGCAGTACACCAAGCCAGTGTGACAATTTTTTTAGTGATTTAGATTGATGGTAAAATTAGGTTTCTTTTTACCGAATTGCTCCTAAACCACAGAGTCATAAATATATACATGCCAATAAATATTGCCATGTTGTTATTGTATATTTTAAATAAATTGAGTGTTACACTTTTGATTTTTTTACACGACTGAGTTTTACACACATTAATATAAAAAAAGTATCAGTAACAATATCCATACTGAACTTTGGGTAACTACTGTTACTCTTCTATAACACGTGAGTTAAGTAAGCCTAAAAACTAATTTCTTGTATAATAAGTAACACTCCTTTTAAATAGTTCAATACTGAAGGCATTCTGGTGAGTGAGAGTTCCGGCGCCTTTATCCCTCTACCTCGGGGCCCAAATAGCAACTGGCACTTTCATTATACTACACGTATCGCAACAGAT
>DWLS01002405.1:0-18162 GCA_018246255.1 Pachliopta kotzebuea | reverse complement strand
GTACATAAGGATTTTCACAAAAGGCGGTCTTATCGCTAACCAGCGATCTCTGCCAGACAACCTTTGGGTAGAAATTTGGCAAGTAGACCAAACCGGGAGGGTGCACACGAACAGTGAAAAGAAATTATAAATAATAACAATAGAAATAATAATAAACATAGAATAATATAATACAATATGTCAGGGAATTGTAAATAATATATAAATATAAAAGCTTCATGAGCATGTTGATCATATTATAGCCAAATTAGAGCTGCAGATGGTGATCTTTGACAAGTTTTTTAAACGATTTCATACTTTCGCTACATCGAATAGAGGGAGGTAGGGAGTTCCATAGCTTCACAGCGTACACAGTAAAAGATTTATAATGTGAGCAATGAAGAGTTTATCTAAGTATAAATACAAATACACAGATTTATTCCTATTAAAAAAATCATATAAATGTACGTATAAAAATTTAATTTATGTTACAGCCCTTTTAACTCAGACAGCTAAAATAATTTCATATGTTTTAAAGTTTTATTCCATTTCACAGTTACGGAAAATTTAAGTTGTACGTAATTCAACACTCTCTTAGACGTTTAAAAATATTCCCATCTCTTTGCTTTACCTTTAAATTTATCTTAATTCTCTCAAAGAGATTGTGTTTAAGTAGAAATTAAACTAATGTAATATGTAATAATACATATATTAATTAATTATGCCCGATAATATAAGAAAAGGTACGAAACAAAAAAGTTTTTTGGGGACTGATGAAAAAGACGTATTAAGGTCCACAAGATTATTTTATTTTGTATTTATTTATAAAGTTATGTATATATTTATTTAAGTTATATGTACATAAATGTTTATGTATATTTATATAGAATAGATACTGTAATGTATAAAATTTAACGTTTTCACTTCACTTACTACAGTATCTCCTTACCTCGTAGGTTGACTGGTAGAGAATGTAAAGTTTTAAATAAACAATTATTTTTCGTATTAATGTTTTGTCGAATAAGTTATTTATTATGAAAATATATTGCGGTTAAGTTAAACACGCTGACATAGCACAAAGTATAGCCGCGGCCGCAAATACCTCAATACTGCGTTTAACTATTCAATTAGTAAAATCTGCTTTTAATTTATTAAAATTCATACAAATAAATGTATTGTCTTTCATATTAAAATAATAATATAATGATTCACATATAATAAATAAAAATAACTTAAACTATTGAATAGAGACATGAAAATATAACAGATAGCTGTGACATTTGTATGATTGCATCGACTTGAACTTGGGAACAAATCAGTGGACTCTTAAGGTCAGTAAGTGGCGTGGCAGATCGATATCCACGTGACCGGTTACCTTCGTGGCTATAAAGTGTGACCTTATAGCCTAGTCTGGAATATTTATAGACGCCTAGTGCTCTCGCGTGATATCCTACGACCTTCCGATACCGCAGAAGCAATAAGACGGGGCCCGTGTTATGCTCACCTTATGTATACCGCTATTAAGTGTTCTAAGCACTCTTGTTCCCGTTTAAGTACTAACAGCTTAATGGGCTTAATGTAGGGGAGAATTATTTTATCGGTGGCAGTATTACATACTTACCCTGGCTTTCAGAAGAAATAAAGATAGTTAGGAATGTGTATTAACTATTAACTATCTCAAAGATCTTTAGTTGGTAACAGGAGCTCTTTCCTCATTATGAAACATTATGTTGGTGGTTTACACCCTCGCTCTGATACAGGTGTTAAAGGACCAGTCCTGGTTTCCTGCTCGATAAAGAAACTATGATAATCCTCGTTACTAAAATCAAGATCGGTTTTAGTCGCCTTTTGTAATAGCTTGAGTTTACAACTTCATGCATATTATTAAAGCTCATTCTCCCGTATAGTAGGACAGGCAGTTTTGATTTCTATTTCAGTATTATCTTTTCTATTCCTTTCTAGTTTTTTTCCTCCCGTACCATTTCTATTTGGTAATTTTTTTTCATCTGGCATTACTTTACAATTTCCGATTTCTTATTTTTCTCTTCTCACACACCTTTCACACCTTCGCTACTGCATCTTTTACAATTTTACAATTTTACCAGAGCTATATTTAGTATCGCCATCATCAGACAGCGACAGCCCACTACTGGATATAGGCTTCTCCGACGAAACTCCACTTAAACCAGTCCTTCGGCTATGTACATCCAGCTGCTTTGCGCAGATCTTAACTCCATCTGTTTATGAGACATCCTCTTCTACGTTTACCTAAACGCAGTCTCTACTCTAAGCCATATCTATTCCAGGTGGTCACTTCAATTTTTATATACGAAAGGCTACGTCAGTGACCTTAGTCTTCTGGCGTATTGTATTCTTCGCATCTTATATACCAGAGAAACACTAGGTATAGTTCTTTCCATAGTTATAATCTCCATATTAACTATCTTCATCAGCCGATAGATATCCACAGCTGGATATAGGCCTCCCCCAATAGTACAGAATTTGGGCCATTTCCCATCACGCTAGCTCATGTGTTGATATGGTATTTATTTTCGTTTTAATATCATTACGTCTAAATTTCCATAGTAATACGACTATTTAATGATAAAGTTTAAGTGCGATAACTGATTGCCAGTTAACATAAATTGTTACGACTGTTACTATCTCAATATTAACATAATCATGTTATACATTGACATAGATCGTGTTTAGATAAGCGAATTGTATGGTTAATCAGATAACTGTCTCTCGTGGTGTAGAGGTTGGTTGCTTGTTGAGTAACATGTCCCTGGTTCGATTCCACATACTATAGACTCCTCTTTGTTAATAGGAGGGATTATATATGAAGTAGTAGAACAGTTACTGATGGTCTGTATTACCGGAGACCGTCTAGGTAGGTATCGAGCTCCTATTGCAGCCGATAAATACTACTGTGTAAACATTACTGTGTTACAGTTTAAAGGATATTGACTATGCGGTGAGATGAGGAAGGAGTTCACCTGATGGTAAATGATACACTTGCCCATAACAACGTGGTGCTGGTTAAGATGGTATACACAGCACCACATTGCGCTAGTCGAGACGTAAGATGTTCAGTCTCGTTACCCTAGTAATTTCACTAGCATGCAGTAATGTTTAGTGTACCTACCTAGGCGGTCTCCGGCAAAAGAGACCACTAATGAGTATTACTGAGGTAACGAGATATAAACCTTATGTCTTAATATGAAGAGCTTAATGTGGTGCTGTGTATAACTTGTTACATATATTTGAACTGGTAATTTTATGTTACTACTGTAAAGATTTGGGATTCTTTTATACAAAGGGAATAAGCTCATAATCTAAGTTGTTACCTAAGTTAGACTTAGCGGATTTCACATGGATTTTCAAGCAACCACTGGAGTTTATCGGTTTCTCCTCCTGGTCAAATTTAGTAGGGTCCGAACTTACCGTGTCATATAACTTACTAAATTATTATTTTTATTTAGAAACTTTTTCGAAATACCTAAAATTAGGGTCCAATATGCGGATTTAATACATACAGGCATTCTGTACTAGTCAGATGTTGTGGTAGGTGAAGTGTGAAAATTAGATTTACAGCCTAAAAAGATTATAATAAATGTAACAAGGTATCAAACATATACATACAATTATCACAGTTTCATATGGTTTATTTATGTATTCATTAAAATATATTTAGTAGTTACAAGTAATATTTATGTAGCTTGCAAATGTTACAATATTTTATGACGAGAACTTTAGTGAAGCGGTCCTGGTCCGTAATTGTGACCCTCGGTGCTCAATGCTCAGTCTTGCGGTCTCCTCGGTAATGTAAATTTAAACGAGAGCACACTATGGACCATATTTCATACTGTTTCGATCATTTTAGGGTTCTTAATACAATGAATGGTATGATATATATGAAGATTCAAATTAAAGTCAAAGTGAGAGTACATGTTTTTATTGAATGTCGGAATCAAAGTTCAATTATTGAACGTCAGAAATATACCAGTTGTAGACAAAGCAAAGGTGAAGACCTGAGGAGAATAGGCACTAGAAGGTCAGCGAGGTGATACACAGTTTTTTGCTTTTCAATAACAATGTATCTTACACGCAAACTTACGTGTTGCTCTTGAATCAGCGCGTTTTATTCCTACACACCATTATCATTCAAATAGTCATAAACTTTTCACTGGTGATCTGACAATATTAAGAATGAAAATTCATTTTCTTACTTTACTCATATACGAAACGAAATTTTCGGGTAATCCCCCACCGATCAATATTTAACAATATATATCCTACCGACAGTGTTTTACATTAATATAAATAATTCATCAATCACGACGGACGGTGAGATTGGCCTTCATAATACGGAAAAGTATATTGTTCAAGTCAAAACAACGCTGGTGTTGTTAATAATTCATTACTAAGTGTTTCCATCGATAACTTTCTCGTTTGATTTATAACGGAAAATACATGATAGTAAGCAACAACTGCTCCTAATAAAATATCGCTCGTTAGGATTATACCATAACGACACCTATTCTTCCGCCAAATATAAGTTCCGGTTTGAAAGGTGCTATATGCTAGTGAAATTACTGAAGTAAAGAGACTTACCATCTCATGTATTAAGGCGATGAGCGCATTGTACCTTTGTGTATGCAATTTTAATTAGCACTAATTTGTTATGGGCAAGCGTATCACTTACCATCAGGTAAATGACTTGTTCTTCCAGCTTATTATAATAAAACAACGATTACCATCCAGATTCTGCTGCGAGAGAAGACGATTAGCCCACACAAATGAGTGTAATATAATTCATAGATCTTTTAACATATCTTCATCTTTATACGTTCATATAGGCCTTCCCAATAGTGGAGGAATTTGGGCCATCATGCTGGCCCAACGCAGGTTGGTATTAACCTGGAGCCTGATTTGTTGATGAACAATGTCCTCATTGTTCTTATTTTGATTCATATCAATTCTCGTTACACCAGTAATTTCATTAGCCACGTTTTACGGCAAAGTATCCGTCGCTGCTGGTATTTAATGGTCTACAGCGGGTCTTAATCATTAAACATCGCGTGATTTATCGCATTTAAGATTTAACTTCGATAACTTATGTTTGTATACAAAATACCGTTATTAATATTTTACGCTGTAATGATTACTTGAACTTCCGGTCTGATTACAGTTGTAATTTTCCTGATTGTTTCAGTCCTTTACATATAAGTTGAGTATTCTCTTTGTTAATATCAATTCTTCACATAGCATACATTCCTATCGTTTTTTGTATATATGAATAATCCAGAAACTTCTGCAGCCTGTTGGATGGAGAAGAGTGTCTAACACAAATTATGCTTTAATTTTGTTAAAGTCTTGGATAAGAGTAAGGGAATTTCGTAAAACGAGGCTAAAACGGTCTTTATGTTCGGAGACTTTGATCGAGCCGGAGAAAGGCTGCAAAGAGGAATAGGTTTCATATTCCTTCTTCTAAGTCGTATTTTCTCATCACTAAGGGTCGTATTTATCATGTGTACTGAACCACACGACTTTCTTGCCTGTTATGTAGTGGTGTTGCCATTGCCTCCTCCATTCCACATAGCAGTCCGACCACGGATGGTCATCACATAGATATGTAGGTTTTCTCATTCCGTTCTCCTTCACCGTCAGAGCACGTAGTATTGGTGTTATATTAACAGCATATAAATTGAAAAATTCATTGGTGGAGGCCGGATCCGAACCCGGTACTTTCGGAGTAGAAGGCAGGCGTCAAACTACTAGGCTATCATGACTCCAAACACATGTGCTTAGAAGAAAGAAAAGATAGAGATTTCCGTTGACCGAAATCCTTAATAACTCTGATGTCTCCTCCAGATCGTATAAGGGCATATTTTATAGATTCTCTCTTGTTATTAACAGGTGTTAGATGGTAAATGTCATGCGAGTACTAAGAAATTGATGATTTTGTCGAGGACAGCGTGAAATGGATGAGGAAAATAAGGAAAGGTTAACTCCCGCCAAGAGATTTATTTATAAAGAGAAAACATAAAGTGAAAGTTAAGAAAATAAACTTCTTCATTCTTCATGAAAGAGGATTGGTAGGTGATGATCATTTTTAGCTATCGGCTGTGGTAGTAGGAGAGAGATAGTTGTCTTTACTAGTTGATGGACGTCTACTGGTGGAAATTGGCCTAACCCCAATAGTGGGGGGATTTGGGCCGTCTACCACTACGCTAGCTTAATGAAGTAGGGTCCTGTTGATTACAAGTTGCAACACGAGCAGGTAAGGTTGGCTTGGGTCCCGTGAGGTGTTGACAGCCTCTAGTTTTAAGTATGGAGTGAAATAAAAAAATAAAATGATGTAAACATTAAATGTTTGTGTATAATTACTATAGAAATTCTGTTTAGTAGTCATCGTCATCATCATTTCAACCGATGGACGTCCACTGCTAGACTTAGGTCTCTTGTAAAGTATTTCAGAAAATGTGTAGTAGTACAGTTGGAATTTTCTTAACATTTATTTCATAGTTTATCAAAAACTATGAACTAGTAGTCTATCTAATAATAGAAGAATAGAAAACATAAGTATAATTTCAAGTAAATAAATGAGAACATGTTACAAAATCTAAATTACAGAAGACTGGAATATGTTGATAACATGATATTCCTCGTACGCGGTATGATGCAAGTGATTTACGACTTCCGTTACTGCCGGAGATATGTATTACGTGAAATATATATTGAAAGCTGTATTAGACAGGAATGATTTGATTCACGACGTGAAAATGAACCTTAACTTACAATTACAAAAATATGTAGTATGAAAAGTTGAATAAATTGAAGCTACTTAGCTGATAAGCAGTTGTAGACTTTTCAGTTTTTTCTTATATGTAAGTACAATAAAAAGTTTACATTAACTTTAAGTAAGAAAGTAAAACCTCGTTTAAGTTATTGAGTAAATTAGGTTCTAAAGAATAATTAAGTATATGACTACGTGACTGCAAAGCAAAGTAATAGTTGGGAAAAAACTTCATTAAAGGTGACTAACCAAGAGGGAAAGGCACAAAAATGTACGTAGAAGAAGAGAGAAGTAGAGAGAAAAAGTGGAACGATATAATGTAATGAGAAAGAGTTAGAAAAAAAAAGAAAGAAAAGGCAAAGCAGGAACATAAAATTCACTTTCTCACTTTGCGAGGAAACAGTATAATAAAAATCTGTGATCGTTTTAATTAAGTATAGTGTAATTTAAAAATATATATATTTTTGATAATTTGTACCTTTCAATATTTATAACACGAAGGTAATACTCCATCTATACAATTTATAGTAATTAAATTCAGTTAGAATGTCCACACAACTATTCCGCTTATGAATTTTGTATGTTACGTAGTAAATCTTGTTACTTCATCAATCACAGCGTCAAAGAGGAATACAGATAGAAATAAACGCTGTGTAGGGGAATCTATTTTATTTATATTTGACGAGGTAAACTTTCACCTGATGGTAACTGATACGCTTAACCATACCAAAGCGGTAATTAAGATGGTATACACCACAATGCGCTCATCGTTTTGAGACGTTCGTTATTAAGTCTCATTACTTCAGTTATTTTACTAGCATACAGCCCCCTTTAAACCGAAACACAGTTATGTATGAGTAATGTTTGAAGGTTGCGATAGGAGCTGCAACCTACCTAGTACGGATTCATTATCTTCATCAGCCGATAGACGTTCACTGCAGGACTTGGGCCTGCTGCATTAGTGGGGGATTGGGCCGTGTGATAGACCGGCCTAATGCAGTTTAATGGAGAGTCAGAGACGTTTATTGATTATCGGGCTTTAGTTGGCGGTGGAAATAGAAGCTGCGGTAGTAATTACCTAGACGATCTATAGCAACGGAGACCTACCGCCGGTATTAATGTGTTCTATCATAACAATCGCTTGTATGTATGATGAAGAAGAGAATTAAAATTTCCTCATCAAGTTATACTTCCTTTCTAGTCCTGTTTGATCTGTTGTTTTTAATCAGCCTTTATAAAGAGCGCGCCGGAACTCGTGTCAGCGGCTGATGAGAAATAAACACGAGATGTTGCCACGTTGTCGCATGTTAATAACAATAAAGTATTAAAAGCTTTTCTTTTGCTCTACACTTCGCATTTTATTTTTGTTCATAAGCAGCGGAAATTCTAAAATATTAATACTGGCAGAAAGTTTGGTAGCTTTCCAGGTATAATTAACTCTATGTATCAAAAAATATTAATTAAATAAATAGTAGTGTTTTTGATTTTAACAGACAACATTCAAAATATAGAAACACGAAGAAGACGAGAGTCGCCGCTTATTTATCAAATATTGTAAGACTATTGTTAAAGGGGTTATAGAGAAAAACAAATAATAGTCTTTAAATAACAAAAGTGAATTTCAGAGAAATGTAAAGGACGCAAAAATAAAGAAAAGAATAAGATAAATAAGGAATAAATTAAATGTAAGGTAACAAAAGTTATATCGAATTAAGAGAAGCGGACAAATGTATTAGGATTGTCAGGAGATAAAAGACATTATAAAATAAGTTATTAAGATACAAATCGCTACATTTTCGTTTGAGAGGCGATGCATAAAAGAGAAATAAGAATAATAGATAAAGGATAAAAAAGTGGAAGATAATATGAGAAATGAAAGCGAGATAGTAGGGAAAGATAAAATAATGCAAAGAAAAGAGTACAAAGAATAACAGAAAATCACAGCCCTTACCCACACCACGAAGCAGAACGCTTAAAGAATAAAAAAAATATGGCAACACTGAACTGACAAAATATATTTCGGGCGGTATATCCACAATACATTCGGGCACTAACTATAGAAAAGCAAGAAACGTTCGTATTACTTAAAAGGACTTTATTATATTATGTGTATAAATATTGATTATAAGCTGTGGGTATAAGAGTAACAATCTCTTTTTTATTAAACTGGAGGTACTGTAAACTGTATTTACTAAAAATTGTGAGTATTCATAATGATCTAATTTATTCAATCGGAAGATAAACCTACATTCATTTTTTAATGTAAAAGACATCGACGCTTAATATCAGTAATTTGTGACATCACGGTTTGACTAAAAATTTAACAATGAGATGAAAATAGGCTTTTGGATTAAAAAATTATTTCTAATAAGTGTAATTTTGATTACGGACCATTACTAGATATAATACGATGCAACAGAAGTAAAGAGTAATAAAGTTCTATTCGCGGTTCGTTTGTGTTTTGCAGAACAATGGAGTGCACTTCTGACTCCGTCCGGTTGACTTCCTAACAGCTACAATGGATTTCATGCTAAATGCATTATTACTATGAGTATAAAGCGCGACCTACATCACGCATTTGGATATTAAATCTCTAACTGCCTTTGGCTTTTAACTTATGCGGCAAAATAATAATGTAAAACGAAAGCTTCTTCGGCTTCGTTATCTCGTGAAGTTTGTATAGCGGAAAGGTTTTTCACAACTTTTTAGCTATCGTTACCCCAGTAATTTTCATTAGCATACAGCATCCTTCAAGCCGGAACATAGTAATATTGGTTAATGCGGTAGAAATAGGAGCGGCATAAAAGACCTACCACTAATAGTTAAAGCTATATGTTATAGATTGATCATAATCTGTTCAAGAAAAATTTAATTCATATCTATGTTGAATAATAAAAAAATAACTAAGATGGATTTTCTTTTAATAAAAAGAATCCCGTTGCTCAGAACTGAGTAATCTTTCTTCTAAAGAAATTTTTAATTACAGATTCAGACTCTCGGGATTTGTGTTGGACAATTTATAGGTCTAGATAAGGGTTAACAAAATATTGAATTATTATAGACCTTGTAGAATTCCCGGCGGATATTCGGTTGAAGCTCAGCTAAGTTAGATTTATTTGAAATGATTTATTCGTTACAGAACAAAAACATTACTTTATATAATAACAACATATATATAACAACGTTCATTGCACCTGATAATTGATTTTCATACACAAAGAGCAGATTTAGAGATGGAAATAGAAAGGGAGAAATCCATAGTTGTCGAAAACTGTTAAAATACTATAAAAGAATAATACCTGAAGTAATAAACACTAACAACACCTACAAAGTAAATGTATGACAGAAGGAATAGAATGATGAATGAAGTCTAAGAATGAAAAGAAAGAGAAAGTAAAAGACTTACGCAAAACACGAAGGAGGAATAATTAAGCAAAAAAAACTAATGTTCAATATAATATATTCAGGATGCTGTAGGGGCTGAGTTCTCCAGGTGCTGTAGGAATGTTTGCGGAGGCGGGTACGGATAAATTCCTCATCATGTGTAAAAAAGCAGCTTCCATAGTGCAGCGTCTACAACGTAGCACCAACAGCATCTTGACGATGATAGCTGCTAGACCATATTGCCAGGTCAAGAACCATTGGATCATATTAAGAAATCATGAGGAATAATGTCTTTGTATGCACGTGAGAATAACATTCCTCATGATTTCCTTGATATACCATAACACTGAAGATTTGTTATCAAAATAACATAACTAACATATAAGTAGCATACTGTTACTAATCCTTACTAACTTAATATGGTTTGTTGGTTTAAAATAAAGTTTTGTTAATTACTATGTATTTAGTATAGAAAAGGACCTTAGGGTGCGCACATGTGTAGGGTATATAGGGTTAGATTTTTCCAAGGAGCTACAGAATGGAGTTCTTCAATAAGGCCGTCATAAGGTTTAAGGTCGATAATGCGTTAGTGGAGCCTTTGGTACTGCAGACGTTTGTAAGCTACGGTAACTGCTTACCATCAGGCCTGTATACTTATTTGCCAACTTAGTGGTATAAAAAAAACATATATATTTATTGAACAGCATAAAAGATTTTTTTTTATTTTGTGTAAAAATACGAAATGTTTATTACTCCTTATAAGTATATGTAGATAGATTCTATAAATATCGTATCAAGCCAACCTTATATCCTAGGATTAGTTTTGTATTCCCTAAGATATATTTCTTTAAGCTTTTTTTTGATGAAGCTTAATACTTGATTACATTTTGATATGCTTAAGTTTAGTTCAGAGATATTATAGTTTTCTTATATACTTAGTATTCACAGAGACTATTTATAATATTGTTAGTTATTATTTTTTTTTATTTTAATAGCGTAGGTAGGTAAAGGATATGTTGTTTTAATGAAAAGTTGATGTGTTTTATTTCGTCGTTTTCAGGACACACAATAACTCCCAGGACCCAAGCCAACCTTGCCTGCTCATAGTGCAGCCTGTTAATCAATAAATGAAGCTCTGGCTCCCCACCGACCAGCATTAAGCCAGCGTGATGAAAAATGGACCAAATTTCCCTCACTATTGAGGAAGGTGTATGCTGATGATTAGAGGAATTCTGTTAACCCTAACTTTGACCAATGCCGGTTACCTTCCTTTCTCCGATATATGCATTAATTTTGTCGCGATGTATAAGTGTTTATTAATGGTTTCTGATTATTGTATTACATTACATCATAATTTTGTACGCTCGCAATATTGTTTTGTCTTAATGTTTATTGTTTTCTCGCTTAAGTGAATTGTTAAATTCTTATGAGAAATAAAGATTCTGTAACCTTAAAAAAAAAAAATGCAATAAACAATAGCTGAAAGTTGCTATATATTAATGTTGGAGAGAAAAAATATGAAGCAAGAGAACAAAAGATGGAAAAATGTAGAATTAACGACGAAAAAAGTTAGGGAAAAGAAAGAGAAAAACAAAAATAGGAATAATACAAAATGGAAATAATAGACCTTAACTCGAAACACAAAGAACCAAAATGTATATATATTTATATATACATACACATATGTACATACATGAATAATTTTTGTATATACATACTTTGTATAATGTTTGTGTATATATATTAATTTTAAAGTAGGATAGGATATGTTGATAAAGGGATTTAGACGAGTATGAACTTTACCAATTTTCGGCAATAATTTAAAGCCTAAAACAAGGCAAATGTGTAACCACTGCGTCATGAGGGCATGTCAATGAAGGTGACGTCGTGATTGATTTATATTTAGTCTCTGGTGGTTTTAGAAATCAACTGAAACCTGAACCAGGAAAATAAGATAATAAATGGAGAATAGATTACATCTAAATCAGGATTATAGTAGAGTATATATTAAGAAATGACGATAACGGATAAGAAAATGTAGTACATTTGTATGTAACGTATGTGAGTTTGGTATGAGAAGCGATGCCTAAAAAGAGAAAAGATATGTAGCAAGAGAATGAAAGAAGAGAGAAATTATAGAAAAAGGACAATCAAAAAATGTAGGGGGAGATCGTAATTAAGAAAGATAAACCTACACCAGCAAGAGCCTCATCTAAACAAATCATTGTTTATAACTAAAGTATTATAACCCTTTGTAAATTTTTAATTTGTGTAAAATATCTAGGGCTTAAGCAAAAACCTGCCTACTTGTCTGTACTTGTACTTAAACTTAAATAAAAGGCCTATTTAACTCTTTGATTATTTTTAGCGGACCCTTTAATTTTCATTTTTATTTTACAATGTCAATATGCCTGCGCTGAATTAAAAGGTATTTCATTGACGTAGCTTTCAAAATAAAAAGCCTCTTTGAAAGCGCTATTTATTTTACAGCAGCCCGTTCATGTACTTTACAGGTAAGTACAAAGATTTTTTTTTATTTTGTCACTCATCACAACCCAAGCCAGCTCCACCTGCTTGTGATGCAGCCTGCTAATCAACAAATTAGTATTTGGCTCTGAACTCTCTTAACCTGCATTGGGCCAACATGGTTAAAACGGCCCAAATTATCCCACTATTGGGACAAGATCATATACAGCAGTGGACGTCTATCAGCTAATGATAATAATTAATCCGTATTAAGTAGGTACCACCGCAGCTCCTATTGCAACCATCAAATAGTACTCGAACATTACTGTGTTGTAGTTTAAAGAGTGCTGTGTGCTAGTAAAATTACTGCGGTAACGATACTTAATATATATCTCAAAGGGAAAGAGTGTAATTTAAAGCTGTGTGATTTCTTTTACCGGACGGATTTATTTATCTACTTAGAATACATTTCATGATGACTAACGATTTCGATCAATACAGAGAACAGTTTCCTTCTCAGTCAGCAGTAAGAATGAATGGAAAAAGATAACTTAAGTAAGAAATAGATTGTTATCTTAAAGCTCGATTCACCTGAGTTTATCTTAAACGTGACAGATTTAGTTCAGCTTCGAACCGAGCAAAGATATTGGAGGCTGATATTCGTATTTTCAAGAAACTAGGCAAAGAATTTTTTATTTCAATTATCCGTCTTAGGAAAAAGGTAGGTATTACCAGTAATCTCAGCTGGTAAGATAGCTATATATTGACAAAGTAGTTTATATATATAACAATTTCTATTATTTTTTATTCATTTATGCATATGTTTTATATTAGGTTTCCTCTTTTTTCCTTTGTTCGACGTGACGAGTAAGGAGTTCATCTGATGGTGCGTGATTTGCTTGTCTATATTGTATACACAGCACTAAATTCTATTCGCTTTGAGACATATCAGTCTCGTTACCACAGTAATTTCACTAGCATACAGCACCTTTCAAATTACAACACAGTAAAGTTTGCATTACTATTTGGCGGTGGAAATAGTAGTTGCGGCGGTACCTACCTAGATGGTCTCTGCAAAAGGTAACTACGGCTAGTGAACTATAATTAAAAAGTAGTTAGTTTAGTAAACTAAAGTTTACTGGTGGTAATTAGCTACTTCTTTTTATCCTCATTTTGATATAGTTCAGTAAATGTCGCTGGACGAAATTATAGTCGGTAGGTCTCCGTTATTGAAGACTGTCTAGGTAGTTATACCACGCTGGCCTAATGCATGTTGGTGGGGAGCCAGAGCCTTGTTCGTTGTTCGTAATGTTGCATGGGATCTCTTAGATCCCTATTTAGTAACTAGCGGAACTAAAATGAGCGATATTATTGTCTCGCGAAATTAGTTTCTGGAAACTCTGACAGCGATGAACAGCCGTGGATAGTAACAAATTGTTTCGAATATCGACCACTTTTACTATTGTTTGGGAAACAATCCGTCAAGTTTACTGTTTACTGTTTGAGTTTACTATTAGTTTACTACGACATAATATACACATTTTTAAATTTATCTACTTTGTACTTAAGTAAAGAGTAAACATGAATGTCCTCATCAAAAGTATTTACATTAGTCATGACAAATCAATACTTATTTTCAATTTAAATAAAACTACTGCTGTATAGTAATGAAATTATTGGGGAAACGAGATTTAACCTGTAAATAAAACCATGAAGAACATAATTAAACTTACTGGTTTCCAGATTGTAAATATTTGTTAATGTTGTATATTAATGTATACACAATAATAATTATCATCGTAATTACGTCTCAAAGAGAAGAGCGTAATGTGGTGCTGTATGTACTATCTTAAACGCGTTGAAAAACGTATCACTTACAATACAGTGATTGGCCTCGTCGAATAAAAAATAAACTGGCTTTTGTGCTGTGTTACTTAACCTTCAATAACATCTCAAGTTTATATAAGTTTATTACAAACAACTTATTAATAACCACTAGATCATCTGCATGTTTTACTCGTAATTATAACCTGAAGATTACGTTACCTTTACAGTATGAAAGAGTATTAATAATTATTTGTATGAAATCATGAATAAATGAATGAAAATCTTAAGTTATGAAACTTACTGTAAAAGTTTTTTTTTAATTGATATGACGAAACGTGCAAAGTGTTCACCTGATGGTTAGTGATGTGCTTGCCCATAACGTGCTGGTTAAGATGGTATACAGCACCACATAGCGCTGATCGCTTTAACACTTGAAATGTTGTCTCGTTACCGCAGTAATTTCACTAGTTCACCGTTCAAACCGTTACTATTTGTCAGTAGAATTTGAAGCGAAGTTGTCATTGCTGTTTTTTATTTAAACAATTAAATATTGCTCAGTGTTTAAGTTTATTCCCGAATTCATTACCTTTATAAATACAGCGAGCTTTTAAATATAGCTTTTTTAAAATACAGTGAGTGTACGGATTTTTATTTATTTAATATATTTTATATTTCAATTCGCTGAAGTCTAGACCTGAATTAAGGTCTGATCTAGATATTATTTTTAAAATATAACAATTAAATTTTATTTTAAGCTTTTCAAAGAATAGTTTATTTATTCGTGGTTTATGAAAATGAAAGCTTTAAGTCTTTAATTAAATTATTTGAATTAAAATTTTACGAGTAATCATCAGCCAATGGACGTCTACTGCTGGACATAGATTTTCCTCAATAATAAAAGAATTTGGGCCATCCTCCACACTGGCCCAAAACGGATTAGTAAAGCTAGAGCCTCGTTTCTTGATTAGCAGCAGGTGAGGTTCGTATGAGTCTCTTGAGGTGTATGAGACCCCTTACTTGCTTTCTCTTATGACAAAATAGATACAATCCTTTGATTAATTTTAAATTTTGATTAAAACTATTATAGAAACATTCACAGATTTTTAAACAAATAAATATTACATAACACAAATATCTACATTTATATAAACTATGGATAATTAAATGGCAAAGAAGATAAATGTTATACATACTCGTATTACATTACAAAAATTTGTCGTAATGTTTTAATTGTTACTATAATTTATGTTTTTTCACTTATCTATAGTATAAGTTACACTTTTAATTGTTGTAAATTAAAATAAATAAACTTAATTTAAACATATCATTTCACTTTTTTGTGTAAACTTTTATCGCGGGTCCGCTGAAAGAAAATAAAAATTATCATCACTTAAAATTAGGTACAGTACCTGGCAACTGTTTCAGTGCCGCCGCTCGTCCCTCGTGATCATTTTGCGATCGCAATCATTATATCATTACGTTGATCGTTACCCCACTTCGGTTTCATACCACATCGTAATTACTGGGAATCACAGTACACTGGTGAAACACTTGAAGTTACTCGGAAGTTTAGTAGGACGGTGAAGCGATTGCTTGTTATGTTTACTCGGTTGTTTGTAGGTTTAATAGAAGAGTGTTTAGGTACGTCGGCGGTGTGGAAGTCGGAGCTTGGTGCTGGTGGACGTGCGGCCGTCTCAACGCTCGGATGTGGACTGTGGACTAGGGGGTGGGTGGTGGCGTGCGCGAAACTGTTGATTTCAGCAGCACCCTTGCGATTGGAGAGAAAAATTAGATTCGGTACGGACCTTTAATATATACATAAGCGTTTTATTTATTTAAAAAAATATAGCACACACAAATATAAATATCACCGGCTCAAGAACATTGCGATGTCCAATCCCGCCTTTTAATTGTGCTGTATACCTAACACATTACGAATTTCTAAGCCCAAAGATTTATAACTAGATTTGTAATTTCTAAATAATTACAAAGTCAAATGGTGTTTCAGCGGTTAGTCAGGCTTACTTATGAAGATACAGAAAGTATCCTAGTTTCAAGTGTTTCGTTGCATCGTTATTTTTAAAATTGTTTTAGATATGTTATTTTTCGGCCTTTATGAATTAAGTTTCAGATCTCTTACAGGTTTTCCTTAATGTAAAATGATGTTAAGACGGTTTTCACTCGGAGCGAGAGGTATGAATGAATGACGAAAATTAGTTGAATGAAAGTTATATATTATAAAAAAAAAATAGACCAGTATGTATGTAACCAATTTGTACATATAATCCTTTTGTAGATTTCATTAATAAACTTTTGTTTATATTGAAAAGAATCGATGTACTATGATCAGGGAAAGATTGAGTTGATAGATATACAGCAGCTTTATTTATTTAGGCTTTTATTTCTTGGACTAGTCGAAGATCTTATTTCCTTAAAATATATTTATTTGATTTTTTTTTTATTAAGATACAGGTTAATGCTTGACCACGATTTCACCTGGTGTTAAGTGATGATGTGGTCTATGTAGGTAAAGCAATTCACTCTTATATAACTGTTACTATAACTGCTGTTATAATTTTCTTTGAACTTGTTATTCCTATGACTTGAATGAATATTGACCAAACGGTAATATTTTTAAATTACTGGTAAATCAATACTTACATTTTTTCGAGGCGAGAAAATCGTTCACTTGATAATAAATGATACACTTGCCAATAACAACGCTGGTTAAGATGATATACACAGCACCACATTGCATAGATACGTCAGTTATTAAGTCTAGTTACCCCAGTAATTTCATTAAATTACAGCTTATCTTTCAAACCGGAGCATAGTAATGTTTGCAAAGTACTATTTGGTCTATTTGGCGGTGGGAATAGGAGCTTCGGTGATACCTACCTGGACGGTAATATATTTATATATCATTCATTATTATTAACCTATAGACTATAGAAGGATTTGGGCCTGCTTTAATAAAGTTGGCTCAACGCGGTTTGGTAGGGATAGTTATATATATCATGTTTATGTCTAGTGTTAAGTAAAAATGTAACTTAAGCAAGCTCCCACGTGTTGGTGGTGTCCGATGTCTATTATGTACAATTTTGGTGAGCAATCAGTGTCGGTTAGAGTTACAAGATGTCCTTTTGTCGGCCGCTTGGTCCCTTGTAATGGAGACAAAGATAGCTTAGTTATTATTTACGCTTGTACCAAGGGTACTGTATACATTCGCTCACCCTCCACTGTATTATGAAGTTGTATTTTTGTTAATAAAGAAACTTAACTGCAGATATAAATGTATAATCTCATACTACTTGGTATATATCTGTTGTTATAGACCGTCTAGGTAGGTACGACCGCAGCTTCTATTGCAGCCGACAAATAGCCCAAATAGTAATATGCAAATATTACTGTGTACTAGAAGGGTGAAGTATGCTAGTGAAATTACTGGGGTAACGAGACTTAATAACTGACGTTTTAATGTGGTGCTGAGTATAACATCTTAACATGTTAAGCGTATTACTTAATATTAAGTGAACGTTGCCTCGTTGAATTAAAAAATAAATAATATGTATGTATTGTTTATTTCTTTCATTATCATACATTATCATTTTTTTTTTTTTTTTTTTTTTTTGGTGTTTTTTACCGGGGGATTTTTGGGGGGCCGTTTTTGGGTTAAAAAATAGTTGTTTTTTTTTATTTTTTTT
>DWLS01002404.1:0-18132 GCA_018246255.1 Pachliopta kotzebuea | reverse complement strand
ACTTTCAATAATAACAATTTGTATTATTTTCAATTAAACTTTTAAAAAGGCGCCCTTTTAGTTCGAATTTTACCGCGTTTTTTCACTGGTGATAGATTTTCTAAGTAGTAGCAATCGCTTTTTTTTTGTAAATGTTTTTACGGTTCTGGATACGAGTCTTTTTGAGCCTAATAGCAATAGTTATAACAACAACAAGTTATTGCCAGCTTTAGAAAGTGTTAAGTCTCAAATCGAAAGAGATTTAATACTTAGTCATTTTTAATTATTTTAATATTAAATTAAAATCTTTTCATTATATAAAAAGCTCCTCAGATTTTAGTCCTAATTTGTTATACGCACAACTAAAGTTACAGCCACTGTAGTAGTAATGTTGTTATATTTGAGTTTGATTTTATTTTCAATTTTGTGTAATTTTGTCCCAGATAATTATGCAATTAAATAATAATACTTGACTATAGTTTAATAAAAATATAGTTGTAACACAAATACTTTTCAAATGATCCCAAAGACTTTATGATGTCAGATTTTTTTTAATCTACGAGGCGTCTAGACCATCAAGGCGTTTATCTGATGGGAAGTGATACGTCCGTCCATAACAACGTAGTGATAATTAAGATAGTATACATAGCACCGCATTGCGTTCGTCGTCTTGAGACAAGGTGTTTAGTCTCATTACCTCAGTAATTTCACTTTACCTTGTGCGCTGTAACATAGTGCGGGTGATAGTTTCAGTAACGCTTCGTTTCATTCTCGAAAGTTGCAGCGATTTACAAATTATGGCTTAATATTTCAGTTGTACCACATTCGTAATATACTAAATCATTAATAATGTAGTTACTTAAATTTACTAGTCTACAAATAAAATCAAATTGAAATAAAAAAAAAAAAAAATTTAAGCAAAGTGGTATGGGTATAACATAATGCCATTGACGTGTTTAATGATGGGATGTACTGCTACTATGGATAGCCGATGTTTTTTATAATAAAAAACGTATATTGTGCATAGTCCAATTTTTATTGTCACAAAGTCTATGATTATATAAATTAAACAACAGAATATATATAGGGCAAAGTTATGTAAAAGTTTCCTATGAGGAAATATATTTTATTTGTCAAAACTCAAACCAGAGTCTAGAACTTCTGGATTGTCACTAGATTCATCCTATGAATCTGAGACGTATATTATTCATGATGGATTCAATATGTAGTCTATATGGATGTCATGGTTCCAATCAGACAGAATGTCCCTTTTAGTTTTATTGACAACCTTCGACCATTCTTCAGGTTGAACATTGTTGATGGCTTCTTGTAGTAGGACCTACATCTTATTTGCCGTAAATGGCGGCGAAGTAAAATTCTTGCGATCTAGGTTTATGCTGCGAGTATCGACAGCGATAAAATTGAATTGATAAACATTACATCCCTAGTCATTGGGTACTGACAGTGGTCAACGTCATACAGGCACCTGTTACCCGCACCATGCTACAGCGCATTAAGTTTAGCATACAGCACCTTTCGAGTTCGAAAATGGCGGTCATTTGACACGGACAAAAATATTTTTTTGATAATGTTTTAATACAGAATTTACTGTAGTACGTGCCTTATATTTGTGTTGTCTTTCGTTTTATGAAATGAAAATCGTCTTCAAAGTTCTGGATTCTCTTTCATATAAGCAGAATTTCACTTTTATACCGAACAATTTTCTATCCCCTGTGTATTCTCACCATCACTAGACATTGTCGAAATTATTGCGCAGAGCAGTAGAAGCCATAAATCGAAAAATAAAAATAACAGCACCTTTTAAACCGGAACAGTTTGATTTTGACATTACTACTTGGCAAAGTTACCACCAGTAAAAAAAAGTTAACATTATACACAAATACACTCTAATGATGATGTTATATAATAAACTATTAACTGCACACAGTTTATTTTAGTTATGAACATCAATATATCGCTAACATTAATATATTTTTTGTGCTTACGGATATTAAAGATTTCCTATCTATAAATCTACTATAAACACATTTTTGATTATTTAAAAACTATTTGTAAATATTATATGTAGAATAAGCTAGAGGGTATTTTCTCCCAATGTACTACAAAGTTGAGCTAAGAAGAAAACCTGGGGTGAAATATCTTATTTGTGCATAAGATATTATTACTTATAATAATATTCATGATAAACATATTTAATAATATTAAATATTTTATATATTTTAAGGCATCATAGTACTTGTAATTAGTTTAATTTAACATGTAATTTAATTATATAAAAAAATTGTATTATAAATTTAATGTACAGCTCATAGACCAAAATCGAACTCTTTCAGTTTTTTGAATGCTCAATGGTGTTTTTCCTTTTCCGCTGCTCTTATTTGGCTTTCAACCCAGGCTCGCTTATTTTCTTCAGAATTAACAATTACGTGAATCTTTGAAATGAAATATAACCCAATAACAAATGCTAGCGGATAGTACATGAAAATATTGTTATGTTTCATGTAATAAGCGTACGGAAATTGCGCGATTTTTGCAGAAATTGTATATGGATATTTCATATGACGTCCTGACTTCCTGAAAAAAAAAATTAAGTTTGATAAGATGATGACGACATCTTTAACATTACAGATTAAAATTTGATAAAGAATTAGATAATTTAAATTTAAATTAATTATTATTAACAAGAATGCGGTGCAAGAAAAACATCATCCAAAAAAAACGTAGCTAAAAACACTACTCTAAATAATAGGATTTAGTACCAGTTGTCTATTAAACGTAATGCTTTTTATTTGCATAAAAATAAAATATTAATACCCTGCAAGATATCCAGCATCCCGTAAATACGCATCTACTTTAGAATAAATAATATTAAGTTGTTTTGGAAATACCATGATTCTTTGTTATTTTATATAATTACATATGTTTAACTGCGAAGTTGCCAAAAATTTTTACATTCGAAATTTTACTTTTGATAAATGGTATGTACCTGTTATGTGCCAGTATAATTGATAATTTAATTTTTCCGGTAACAACTCTCGGTTTATTAAAAGTCGATTGGGTAGTATTAAAAATCAATCTCGCTTATAAATGTGTAATATTATACACATAAACAGGATTATTGAATAAAAATTAATAAATTACTTATTTTTAAATCGATTTTTCAATTTATTTTAAGGTGTAATTGATGTTAATTTTGAAGTAAATTTTGACTACTGTCTTTTTTGCGTCAAGATCTGGTCTGTCAATGTTTAATAGTGAATTGTGAATAATTCTTTTAAGCCATAAAATCTTTTGAAATGAATGACAACGAAAAAGAAGAGGCTGCTAATCTGGTAAACTATTCCTTTATGAATGGTTTTTATGAACAGTACTTTTCGATTAATTATTCATTGTTATTTAAATGTATAATTTATTTTAGAAAGAAGAATTTGAATGGGTCCTTCGTGAAGAAGTACATGCTATATTACATCAACTTCATTCTGTTTTAGTCGTATGTATGATATTTTACAAAATAACAATTTCGTTATTTGTAGAAATAGTTTTAATAAATAAATTTTTCAGATATTAGCGATTAACTCATTTTTATATAAAATTATACTAATTCGCAGGAATGTGCACACAGATTTCCTGTTCCTTTGTATGGAAATGAAGGACAAAAACAAGATAAGTTTATTCTTACTTCACAGCCGGAACAGCTGAAATGTATTGTAACTTTGACAGGTGATAGCATAACTCATGCAGTAAGTAATCATCATCATTTTTAAAATCCTAATTATTAAAAAAGAAATTATTTCATAACGTATGTTATGTAAATAATATTTAAATTAGATCTTTAAAAGATCTCATTAGAATTTTTTAACATTTTAATTAATGGATATAACTATTATTAACTAAAAGTTATGAGAGTGATAAAATTCCAGAAAAGGGATAAAATACCAGAACAACTGATTGTTAAACATTTAATTAGGTTCACACACATACACTTTATATTTGCTTAATATGGAAATGGTTAGTAAGTAAAAGTTATAAATGAAAGTTTTTTATAGATTCTTTTTAAGTTTATATAAGTGTAGCTATCAACGGTCTCTTAGTACTTATTATACTTTCTATGGTTGGTGTGTATTCACACATACTATATGTAGAATATTAATATTGAATAGAAGATTTGTTGTTTTCACTCTTCAGGTGGAGGGATGTTATTCATCATTTATAAGTAATTACTATTGAAATTATAGATTAATTTAATTTAATCCCTGTTTTAAAGTAAAAATTATAAAAATCATACTCTGTAAAGTATTTGATTCATGTAAAGTGATATAAGAAATTATAAAATGAATGAATTTATTTCTTTATTACCAGGACATCAGCTTTAAGGTATTGAGACAAATGCACTCCATATGCCGTACATCTATAAATCAGGATGGACCATGGAAATTGCAGCAGATACAAGATGCCGCTAATCATTTGCAACAGGCGATAGGTTACATTGATAATGTAGATAAACATTATGTGTTCAGGTAATAAACAAAGTTCGTAAATTTATTTGATAAGATAAACATTATTGGCAGTAATATAATTACTGATTAATGATAAATTAATCCTGTGACAATAAATTATCATTATTTTTATAACTACTTGTTTAGACTGTACATTTATCTGGTTATTAGTAAAATGTCCCAAGCTTACTTTTCTGCCTCCATGGTACAGCATTAACCACATGTTTTGTTACACAAATGTCTTTTAATTCAATTGTATTGACAAAAAATATTGTTCAAACCAAAGGAATTGTGTCTCTAAAGAAGGCTATCTATGGTTGTGTTATGAAAGCTTTGGTAGTACTTAATTCTTATAAATAATTTATTTAACAGAATTTATTTTTATTTTCATTAATATATAAACATAGACAATGTTTCAATAATTGTTTTATAAAAGGTTTGTTCTAATAAAAATATCTATTTTTTAAAGCATATTTAATCAGAGACATCATTATTATCATTCAATAGATATCCACTGCTGGACAATAGGCTCCCACAGAGATCTTAACATATAGATAAGAGTATTTTATGAATTGTTACCAAAAAACGTTTTGATATTGAATTGTTATTAATTATGTTCATTTTCTTATAAGGTCTTCAGAGGAAGTGTTGCACATCATACAATGTCTCCTCGGTTCTCTACAGAGAGCCCGTACAGCACTAGTTTTACCTAAGAAAAAAGCAATAGATGAGCTTATGAAGAGTAGAAATATGGTAAGAAGGAAAATTTGTCATCAAAATATACATATATTTTTTTTTTAACGCGGGGGAATCCTTTTACGGACGTTCCGCCGGTGCCCTGGGTGGGCCCGGAGGGCTGTGTGGGACTCGGCCTGGGCGGCCCCTACCCACTAAACCTACCGCGAAAGCCATCAGCCGTTATGAATGGGATGCCCCGAGACTGTCAGCGACAGGGCAATCAAATTATATATAATAATATATTTAATATTCTTTTTTGTTCTAATAATTTTTTTAATATACTTTTCTTTCTGTTAAGTACTTTATATGATAAATTTATTAATTTTCAGAAAGCACTTTCTCCAAACTTGCCAGAAGATTTAGCAATATCGTTCTACATACAGTCCCATAAATTGATATTTGTTGCTTACCAGTTAAGTTCAGTCCATGGTACAATGCGTATAGATTCTTGTCAGGCAGACTGTGCTGTGCCTTGGCTTAGTGATGTCCTGTTTATGTTAACTGCCGCATTGCATATGTGTCAGCAGTTAAAAGATAAGGTGAGTCTAATAACTCTATCATAGATGTGATTGAATGTCTGTGATTCGCTTAGAATACTCTGGCTTTCATATGTTGACAATAGGAAGATAGCAAGCTACTGCATCATAGAGGAAGTTGAAACAATATAGGATTTGAAAACAATTTCTGCATTTGAATGCAGTATTGCTTAAGTAAGCTATGATTTAAGAGTTACATTGATTTGGAAAGTGTATTAATTTTTAAAGTTTATAATCCTTTCTATATAGCAGCAATCTTCATTTATAAATCTGTCTATGTAAAAAAATTGCTAGTATTCAGCTGGTAACATGGAGTCAGATTAAACGAGGCAACACACCACTAAACTCTATTTAAAATTGAAGGCAAGATAGCCTAATTTATACATAAAAAATAAAACATATTATATTAATATTTATAAGATTAAATCTCTTATATATTCATTTATTTTAAATTTCTTTATAATGATTATTATAATAGGTTATGGTAAAAGAATTAATAATTCATAGACATGAGACATTGAGATCATTTGACATATATTCTATATTAATAAGAATATTTCTGATTATATCACTAAAGGTTATTTGGCTATGTGATTTGATGTTAGGTCAATCAGGTTATTTATTATATAGATTAGTCTTTGTTGATGATTTAATTACGATAGATATCTCCATTATTAATGTAATGAATTACGAATGATTAAAATTATATTCCAATGATGTCAAATGCAAATATGATAAAAATTGATTGGGACATGATAAGATTCTTTATTCGTGATTTTCGACCTTCAAAATAATTCTATTCTATATTAATTAATATCAGGCTGTGCGGTGGATAATATTCGCCTTTTCAAATTTCGTAAGGAATATAAAAAGGGAATTAAATATAATGAAGATGGCAAATGTGTCAATGTCATTACATCTAATCAGTAAATGAACATGATTAAATAAAAACACTAAATTCATGTAACATAAATATTCATGTATAAATGCATACTTAAGTATATACATTACAAAATATACTTTTTAGTTAATTTTTAACGACCTCCATCGCTAACTTTATATCACACAGATCCCTGGTTTGATTCCGGCGCCACATGTATAGTTTGGTTTGTGTCAGGGTTTTACGAACCGGCCTTGGTAGCTACCTAGCCTTCACAATGTAAATCTGCCGTCATAACAGCATTACTATACTTCTTACAACTTATTACACAGTTGTGGTATTATGGGTGAGCACGCTTCCGATCCAAGGTCTCGTTATAAATCCATGTGGAGTTCAAGTGAAGAGTTAGCTCATAGTAGATAACATGTAGTGTCTTATTTTTAATCACTTAACTCTTGTTTCAGCTGTGCGTGTTCTCTCAGTACAAAGACTTCACAGTTGGTTCTAGGTCTGCTTCAATGGTGTTCAATTAATCACTGAAATCACTTTTAGCCGCTTTACACGTCCAACTCTGATTGTTACCAAGTAAATTTATTATTTATTGCATTTATAATTACTGTATATAACAAACAGAGCTTATATCCAGTTTGTTTTAGTAAATTATAATTCCAAATGTGAATTCACCGAAAAGTTTTTTTTCAAGTAGAACGATTTTGCTGCGTCTTTTTGAGATTTCATTATATGTTACATATTGATGGCTATATTGGTGTTAGGTGTATGTTGACGGAGACCATAGTCTGTAGGGATATTACTGGGGTGACGAGACTTAACATCTTGTGTCACATGTGGAGAGGTAATGGTACAATGTTTATTCTCCTAACTAGCAAAATGTTCTTATGTGCATGGCATGTTACTTACCATCAGCTGAACATCCCACTCGCGTCGTCGAATAAAAAAGCCTACAACTGATTGACGTATAACTCTAATGACTATATTTATTGAATGATACATAGTTACGGTGTCCATTGTTGTTATTCTTGTTGAGTATATTGTAAAATAATGTATAAACTATTGTAATATTTAACACTTAGTTGTTTAAGTACACAAAAATATTTAACGGTAAATGAATTTTAAAATGTATTTATATGATCAATGTCACTATTTATCGTGGTTTTTGAAGGTTATGTTATTTAACTGTATAAAGTTAGAAATAAAAAAAACTATTTACACATTATAACCTATGTTGTGGTGCTTACAAATGGCTATGTTTTTCTATTCTATTAACTCTATAATTGTTTATTTAAATGGCTACTGCTTACTAGTAAAGTATAGAAGTAAACATGTATGTATTAATACTATACATGGTTAAGGCTGCTGAACATTGAAGACACGCATAAATTGCTTGGCCAACTAATGATAATGAGATTCTATTATGTTCTTTAGGCACAAGCATATTTTGTACGCAATTTTTTTTCATGTTGTGTTCCACATCTTATGAAAGAAATAATAAACAGCCCACTTAATGTACTACTGCAGGGTTTCGGTGCTCACTCTCAGTGTCAAGTTTTTTTATTCACCATGGTGACCAATTGTGGGTTGGTGTCAAAAGTAAATATGACATAATAGTGACATTAATTTCATCTCATATTATGAAGAGATTCATTAAGTTACTTACTAAAATCAGATTATGTAACTTTCTACATAATTAATAAAAAATACGTCGAACGTAGTTTGTGGTGCGTGGTGCAATGATTATAATAAATTATTATTAATATCTATTAATAATTAATTTACTACTTGGTTTTATGAAATAATTGCAATCAGTTCAGCGTGGTAAATAAATCGCTTTGATTCTCTCGTCGTCAGACAAGTCCCCATGTTCTAGCAGGAAGAACATTAAGTGGCTGGTTAAGTATATATATGTTAATAAATATTTTAGAGAATTTGTATAAAATATTTATTTTCCATTACAGCAATTTCGTCACAAATTACTTTTAAATGCGTTGTAACTGCCATAGCATATTACATACACGTAAGTTCAGAACCTGTTGCCATTTTAACTTTCAGAAGTTGGACTTTTTTAACACTTCCGTCTCATTTTCAATTACATGTATAGCTAAATGATTTCCCTTTTTCATTGTGTTGGAGATCCTTTCAAGCAGTGGAAGACATCCATCTTCTAAACACTTTCTGCTTCTAGGGGAAAGTCAAGTGGAATTTCCACCCATTTACACTCACTCAGTAGTGTCTTTACGTGCTTTAGGTGCCACTCTGCGTTTTGACTTAGGCTGTCTCAAAGAACGCAACGCCCTTCGCAGTTCTCTCGTTTTATATCGTTAAATACGAAGTTATTTTGAAATTGAGGTCATCCGCGAGGTCGCTTATCGACCCGCATCGTCTTTTACAGTAGGTACGGCTTGCCATAGACCTGTTATGCTGACCTGTTATCAGAAGCCCAAGTATACAGGACCGAAATCGACTTCCTCTCCCATATACTTATGCGTTATCTTCAGGAGGCAGATAAAGTTGACCAGTTTTTACAATTATAAAGATCTGAACTGCAACCTTATTATGAAAGTTGATAAAAGTTACCAATATAAGTTTCATGTATAAATTAAGGGTGCACTAGAATAATTTTTAAATAATATTAGTATCTACAATTATCTACCCTCGAATTGTAGTGTAGTCAATTAAGTTATGTAATAATCCAGTGCCACGAGTATTATTTAATTATAAATGAAAAAGGGTGTTTGAAACTTAATAGCAATATCTTTGATACCTTTTGTGAAAAAATGTGAATTTATAAATTTAAACCTCATTGTGAACATTTGTAATAGTTGTTAGTGGCTCTATTTCCAATTGACTTACAAGAAAATTAACTTTTACCTTTAACTATTTCATAGTCACTTTGTTGCCATCATATTTTATTACTAATACTTCATTCAAAATTTAATTACTACATAAAATATAAACGTACGAGAAATGTTTACTATTCTTTTTTGTAAAGATTTTTTGCAAGTTTCTTTTATTTACTAAATTCGATGCTGAATTTGTTTTGTATATTTTTTTTATTTGTAATATAAAATTTAGTTAATGAAGTATGATGGCAACATTTTTTTCTTCTCCTGTTATCTTCTATTTAACATAAGAATACCATGTAAGTCGTTCCTAAATGTTTGTGTAAACGCAATAAACAAAATTCGATGTACAAATTGTAAAACAGGTACCCATTTCGATTTAGTTGTTTTAAATTTTATCTTTCAATTTACTAGGGTAATGAGACTTAACATCTTCAGGCACAAAGCGACAAGCACTATGTGGTGCAGTGTTTATGATCTTAACTAGTGCTATATGTTATTGGAAGACGTTACTTCCATCACGTGAAAGTCATGCTCTTGTGATCGCTTCGATCAAAAAATATGTTTTCAGTGTTATTTTAGTATTATTGAATAATAATATCGCTGTTATGAATGAAGTATTAAAATATTTCCAAAGAGTTTTTCTTAAATGTATAAAATATGTCAATGATTTAATAAATAAGGTTATAAATTTTATTTTACTTTGATGATTAATTTCTAATACATTTTTATTGCGAGTAATAAATTTTTTGTAAATAATTAAGGGAATACTTAAAATTTGGATTAACAATAAATCGTCTAGGTAGAAACCAACAGCAGCGTCTATATCCGTCGCTAAACAGTAGTGTACAAACATTACTGTGACCCGGTTTAAACTTCGCTCTAGCTAGTGAAATTTCCGGGATAACTAGACTTATTTATCTCATGACTCAATGTAAAAAAGCACAATTCGACGCAGTGTCCATCATCCTGAATAGAGCCACATTTTTAAGGACGGACGTATCAGCAACATCAGGTAATCATCCAGCTCGTCTGGAAGCTTCTCTTAAAAAAAAAGAGGAACTGTAATCACGCTAAGGAATTGGATTTGAATACAAAATATTTATTTGTATTTTAGGCACCGTATTTTATGTAAAGAATTGTTATGGCACTTTAATTATATTACTATGAAAGTATTTAGTAAATTATTTAATTAACTCTTTATTAATGAAAACATCTCCAGAACATGTCTATCACATTTATTTTATTCACACACATCTACAGAGGTTTAGTTAATTTATCTCGATAGGAACTTTATGGTATTTAGATCAATGTATACCATTAATTGTGTACTTCTATTCTAGTAATGAACGAGTTATTTATTTGACATGTCTGACAATAAATTTATTAGACTAGTATTATTATATAAGGTAGTCGTGAAGACCATTTAGTTATAATGCATAAACATTTATTGGTCGTGTTGTATTTCAATAAACCTTATGCTGTTACAATTTTTTTTTTATTCCACAAAGTTCTAATGCGAGCAGGACTTTCGTGTCATGGTAAACGATACTCCTTTCCACGATAAAGTGAGGTTAGTTAGAATGATAAATATTACATTAGTTTATGCTCACTGCATGCTCATTGCTTTAAGAGAGACGTCAAGTGTAGTTACTTTGGTAATTTTTCTAGCTCCAGTGCTTTTAAAACCGAAATACAGTAATATTTACACACTATTGTTTGGCGGCAAATGCAGGAGCTGGGATGCTACATACAGAGGCGCGTCTAGTCCACGTAGCTCCAGTGTGCAATCATTTCCTTAGCACCATCTACAAACACGAAGTTATAAGTAAAAACGTCTGGGTACATATCTAAACGAACCAGTGATTTAATACCAGTTAAATGTTATCTTTTATTGCTACTTTGGTCATAATTATAAGTTCCATATATTTGAAATCGGTGAAAATTGAACTTTTTTTTATTAAGGATAACCCGCTTTGCAGCAATTTCTAATCTAGAGGATTTGGGATTAAATATAATACAATGTACAATGTTGACTGTAGCAAAGGTAAAAATAATCCATTAATATAAATTCAGCCGTTCTCTGAATTCTATAGAACAATTTTAATCATGATTTTTATGTGAAAAAATTTTTGAAGGTTATAAATAAAAGTAGTTACTTTGATATAACCAGTCGTTCATTTAATTTATTTGTATAGATGGACAATAAAGGTTTGGCAACCTCAAGTCCCCGAAACGTCAACTTGACGTGTAACTTCATGTTTTGACATATTTATTTTTTGTAAACTTTCCCGCAGTTGTTAATTTCACTGATTTCTCTTTTTAGATATTAGTATTGTTTTGTTTGTTTTTGAAAATTGATGTGATCAATTAACCTAACCATGGTTCGAAGAGTTGGCGGATGGTTTGCTTTAGCTTCTGTATTAACAATTGCGTTACTTGGTTTTGGATTGTATTTAACGTTGATTACGTTCATTATTTCATTCGTAGCGGGGTAAATATTCTGTGTTTATGTAGAGGTCACTGTGTTCATTAAGTACTTGCGTTATTAAAATATTTATTCATTCGTATGTCAACAGAGTTTCCACAATTTTGTACTTGAACTATGACAGCAAGAAAATTTTCTCTGTGGATATAGACTGTTTAGATGATCCTCTCCAACCCACAAATTTCTCTATCCAGTCTTCGAAGGTATAATTATTTTAAGTGCTAGTATACAACAATTTATGAATGTAAAAAATGAATTTTTTAGTCTATATTTGCTTTTTGAAAAGTTTTTTTATCCTCTTCAATCCTGTAATTAAAAAAATTAAGTGACTACAAGTAATTTTTATTCATTAACAGGTTTTGGATCTCTTTGAGCAACAAACTCCACTTCCAAAATTTGATAACAGAATAACAGGTAGTGAGACTGTGGATTCATTTTTGAATGAAATCATTGTAATAGTTATAAATGATTATGTCAACCCATGGTATGAAATTATAACTGATGATAAAGAATTTGCCACCCATTCTATTAAACGGTCAGTGCTGACTGCAGGAGCTAATGTTGCAAATAGGTAAACTATTTCTTATTATTATGTTTACTTTATAAACTAAAGACATTTTGGTAACTAACACTCACAGACTTTATTAAAGGTTGGCTGTTCAGTTGGGGACTGTTTACATAGATATCAATATAGTATTTGTTTCTGCTAACAAACTAGTGTAGAAATATTTTTGTGTTCCTGTTTGAAGGGTGCTGTACCTAGTGAATTTAAAAGAGTAATGTAAGAATCACAGTATGTTACTGTGTCAATCCTAATGCTTTTTAGGGCAAGTTGTAATTAAAAATATTTCTGACAATTTTTGAATAATAATATAAAAGAGCAGTATTTGATGATTTCCAAAATATTCCTGAAACTTGAAACAATTTGTACTGATTCTTTCTAAGTTTGTCGTTTAATTTTTTTAATTTCAGGGTAAAAACGGTAGATTGGATCTATCTTTTGTCATCAAGATTTCCAGAAGAATTAACAACACATTTAAAGTTATTTAAACAGTCTAGGGTGAGATTAAAACATTTACAATTGCTGAGTGCAAAAGAAGTTGCTAATGGGAACACAAAACAAAGCCCAAAAAAGCCAGAAGAAAAGAAAACACACAGACGGAATAAAAGTGAAACAGATTTATCATGGTCACCAGGTAAGTTACAATAAAAAAAATATAAGACATTCTGTGTAGATATTATGTGTACTTGTAAAAAACATTACTTTAATCCTAGTTACATACATCCCTGATGAATATAGAATTTTAGAAACATTTCCACTGATCTTGTGTTATATCATCAGTTGAGTCCATTGTTTATAGTTGAACAAATATCCTATATTTCCACCTTAACTGGCAAAATGCTATTGCATCCAACAAATCCCTGTGATCTTCACCAGTGTCTTGGTTAATTTTAAAATATGATTCTTTTCCAGATACTCAGACATTTGGAAAATCTAAATTTTATGGCAGTACTGAAAACATCAATAATAAAAGTTTATCAGATCTTTTCTTTGATTTAGAATGTACAATGGAAAATAAACAAATCTGCCGTGATATATTCTGTACAGACTCTGAAAAAGAAAAGGGTATTTTAAATGTTTTGTTAATTTATTTTAGTAATTTTGGATATTTTTCTACATTAGTAAAAAGTTTTCCATATTAACTTTAAAAATTCTTGCTTTTAATTTTTCAGCATTGTTAAACGAAATTTCTGAAGCAGTACTGTACTTAATAGTTCCTGAAGAAGTGTGGAAGTGTCATGCTTTAAAGTTGATACTTATTGACCTGCTTTCAGCAGTGGTAATGCATCCATTAATTGATTTACTTAGTGATCCTGATAATTTAAACAGAACCATCATAAAAACTGTGAGTAATTTTTCTAACTGTTTAAAGAGAGTATTGTGAAAATAGAAATGAACACATTTATTTTTACATAGACCTCTGCAACAATCAGAAGTTCTTTTAATGTTTCTACTACTAAAAAACAAAAGATGTTAGTAAAACATACAGGTTTCCTTATAATGGTTTCCATTACAGTAACTTCAAGTGCATTGGAGATCGAGCACGACGAGCCTCTACAAGATGTTTTAGAGTGTATGATCGCTTTGTACAAAAGCCATGGCTTTTTGTTTATCCTTAAATATCTTTCTAATCTTATTTAGTCCACTTGTACTATTTTGATGACTTACATGATGTTTTGATATGAATGAATACAAATATATTAAAAAAAATATAGGTGTCCTTTGGTTTTCTATAAATGTTAAATGATCTTATTATATATATTAAACAAATTAATATATTTATGATTTGTATTTATGGTTGTGTAATTTTATAGATTTTTTTATTTATGAATCATTATTTCATTTAACAAATATACATTAAACATTTGGTGCCAATAAAAATTGTATGTTTGTGATGTAATCATGTATTTTCTATAATTTACAGTGTTGTCGAGACTCTTGTCTGTCTTCTGAGCTTTTCTTGCTGGTGATAAGATGTTGTGGTGATGCTGAAGAGTTGGATGCAACATTAGAGCTTGTACAAAAGGATATACAGAAATTAGTAAGTTATTTTTATTGAATAGTTATTTCTTACAAGTAACAAGAAAATGCAAATGACCAATTGAGTGGGTTGCTATCATATCATTATCGGACGGTAATTGTCTACTACTGAACATAGGCCACTTGCATAGATATCCTTAATGATTTATACTGTAAATGGATACTCTTACTTTTTTATAAATGATTATAATGTATTGGTGCAGATTTCTGATGCCGTTAACAGTCTAGGTAGGTGCTTTTGCAGGTTATTGTAGGTAACCACCTAGGTTTACTTTTGCAACATCTCTTCTTACTGCCAAACAATAGTCTGTAAACATTCTGATACGAACGGTGCTGTACTTATTGAAATATCTGTGGTTGGAATGTTACAATGTGTGTATCAAAGTGTGGAGCAGATTGTGCATTGTGACTATAGTCCCCATCTTTTTCAAGACTAGTTCTATTTGTTCATACAAATAAATATTCTTAGTATTTTTTTGTTCTTTTAGCATTCTCGTGATAGCGCGGGTGAGTGGGACCTGCAGGATAGACAAAAACTGTCATCCTTGCAATACCTGGCACGAATAATTCAAGCAAAGAGAGCCACACTGGGTCCGCAAGAAGGTTTGTTTTGTTGTTTATTATTCTGGTACTAAGTGTTTGCAGTGAATAAGAATTGTGAAAATCCCTGTTTTCCTATATAGCATAAAGGATGTATTCTAAATGAACGAATTGACAAGACAGGCAGATGCAGGCAGTACCAACCTGCACTAACGACAACCTGATGTCTATGTAGTCAGCAGGCATAGTTACAGTGGTACCTACTTTAAAGGTTTTTGGCCTCTGTTGCCAGAGCAAACACTGATACTAGTAGAACTCTAGATGAAAAAGGCATTAAGCAAGACATGAACCTCAAATAATCTGAGTTAAGTTTTTTTGAGAGGCGGCGGTACCCATAGACATAGTGCTGAGAGTAAGCAATATGTATAAACAATCTGGTATAGATCGTGGATAACTATTAGATGAATATAGTACGGGTGGGTCTATTGTACCTGGACGTCTGTGGAGACAAGCTGAGCAGGTTTATCAGTGTATGACGGTGTATACAATTTAATGCATCATTAAATTGTATTTTTCATGTTAACAACAGGTGCAACGAATAATAGCGTAGAGAAGATGTCGGAAGAGGTCATGAGATCCTTAAAATTTATTAGAGCTACCGCTGCGTGGAAGTCAAATGCGCAGTATTTGCTGGACATAGAACTTAATGAAGCAGGTAATATGATGTTTGTAGTTGCTCAAAGTTATTTTATCTTATTTTAACTATATTAGGAACTCGGTATTTCTAGTTTTAACCACATCCGTGGCACAATATTACTATGTAACACGGAATTTTTAAACCGTAAATTAAGCTGCATGTGGTGAAATGTGCCCGCTCCACGCAAACAGGTAGATATAAATGTGTAAATCAGCCAGGCAGGTTCTATAATTACCTTACATCATTTCACCACACATGTCGATTACTATGTGCAATTTATTTTTCTGTTCCTTTATAATTTAAAAAACATAAACTTAGAGAAATAATGAAATCCTATTTTGTATTAGATGCCCCTCATACGTCCAAAGCAGTGTTAGATAACTTAAGATCGTCGGCATTGGAGCTATGCGATCTTTACTTGAGTCCGAACCGACCCTCTGTGATGGGCGTGCCGGAAAACTGCCACTCGGAACTCGTGCGGAAAATCACCACGGAGGGTGAGGAGTTCACCAACAATCCAGTGAATTGTTTCGATGACGTTCAAAAATGTGTGTGCGACGCATTAGAGGTATGACCTAACAACAAATCCATCATTTGTGTTATTAATTAAAATCTATAATGTTGCATGAAATGTTATATATTTAATTTATGAAATAAGTATTTTTATTTAGGATGACCCATCATGGCAATCAGATTTTATGATGGATAATGATCAAGATAATTTGGAAAGAAAGCAAAGGTATACATTTTTATTCGAATATAACGAATTTTCACTTCTGTTGAATTTTTGTTTAATAAAATATATTGTTTTCAGTGACCTTAATAAAAGAGATTACAAGATGGAAACGAAAAAATACGCTGGTAAGTAATGGACATGTAGAATTAATATTTTTTTTTTTTATTAACTATATTTACTCTAAACACCTGATTCGAACCGGCAGATAAGTGCAAGAGAATAATGAAGACGTGCTTTACACAATTACCAAAACTATTATTTAAGTCCAAATTAAAGTACGATCTCCCGAAAAAGTCAAATACATTCCCTAGATCCTTAAGTCGAAGGTTGCCATGTAACAAAAACCACACGCTACCTAAATGCAACATGTTTGGTATTATTTGTCTCTTAATGTTAATAAGTAGTTAGTAGAAAGTTGTCCTCGGAACATATTAGTTTACTCATGGTGTATGGAAGCTCAAGTTCAGCGGGGATCGAACCTGCCCATCTATGAGAGTTATAGCGCGTAAAAACTGATCACGGCTTCGGTAGTTAGTATATTTAATTTTTTTTGTTTTCGTAATCATTCGTGTTCCTATATTGTAGAAATAATCTATATGTTAGTAGTTTGTTACACCTACAATCTTTACTAGTAGTTGGGCTTTATTGTTGAAAACCGTCTGGTGGTTACTACAGTGCCTATTTCTATCGTCAAACAGTAGTATGCAAATGTTACTGTGGTTTGGTTCGAAAGGTGTCGTAGCTAGTGAAGTTACTAGAGCAACGAGACTAAATACGTTTCAAAACGGTAAGCACATTAAGGTTCAGTATGGTTCATAACTACCGCTTCATTGTTATGGGCAGCGTATTAATTACCTTCAGGCGATTTCACCGCATATTTCGTCGTTCCAACGAATACAAAAAATCACATACAATGGTATGTATCATTTAATTATTGACAAATAAAATAAATTTTCTTCTCGATTCTCTGTATCCCTTCATTTCTAGCGATGAGAGTGTTTCTAGAGCTCTTACATCACCAACAACTTTGTGGGATCTAACATGTGATCACCTGTCTTGTTTAAAACAATCTATGGTTATTTCCAGCTGATGGAATACCGTTGACAAATGCGCGCCACAACAGATCACGCTCTGATGTCGTGGGGAATTTGGCGCAAAGAATGATTAATGAAAGTTCAGGTAGATTTATTTATGATCATATCACTAAATTTATATGGCACTGTGTCTAGTGCCTGTATACCTCGTTTTAATAAGTTTGCGCTATTAAAACAGTAGCCTAGTCACAGCCTATTCACTTTTATTTTAATAATTCGTTTTGTTTATTATAAAATATAATCTTTTGATAAAGTTGTTCTTGTTATAAACATTAACTTGTATACTATTTTTAAAAAAATTCGTAAATTTTCTTTAATGATGTTAGTACCTGTGGCGAGTGACCATTTTTTTTTGTTATAAATGTATGAAAAAAATACTGTGATCTGTGGATAAATTATTAGAGTAATATAGAAATGTAAGTTTTTTTTTTTTTTTTTATTTTGATATGGTCTTTTATTCGTGTGTG
>DWLS01002403.1:0-18175 GCA_018246255.1 Pachliopta kotzebuea | reverse complement strand
TTTGTGAAAATCCTTATGTACTTTCTTTTTTTGTAACTCTGTGATAGTGCACAATAAAGTATATTTGTATTTGTAATGGTTATACCACCATTAGTCGGTCGCCTGAGCCTTGTTGGTCAATCTGGAGGGTGCACCACGGGCAGCAAAGGTTAATATTTGGGGAGATTGGCTAGTACTGAATCTTCCCCTTACACCCTTTACCAGTGGCAATGGGCAGGGTACATAGTTCGCAGAACCGATGGACGTTGGGGACTCAAAGTGATGGAATGGCGACCCCGTACAGAAAAGCGTTGGCAGACCTCTCACTTAGTGGACAGATGATATAAAAAGGGTCGCTGGGAGCCATTGGATCCAAACAGCACAAGATCGTATTTTGTGGAGTACTTTACAAGAGACCTATGTCGAGCAGTAGACATCCATCGGTTGAAATATGATGATGATGTTTGATACAATTAAAGTTTCTTAAACAAAAAGAATATTTTAACTAGCACGAACATGCCAATGGCTATGAGTCACATAAGAAACAATTACAGTAATTCTGTTAAATCATAATGTTACATAAATAGGAACTTCATCATACAAAACTTACCTAGTTTTGTATCAAGTTAATAAATAAAACTCCTGTAAAATACATTACTATAACTAGCTATATTGTTTAGAGTTAATATGTAGTCTTATTTTATACAGATCATCTTTCTGCAAAAATGTAAGACTAACTGCCGACGAATCAGTTCAGCTGCCATTGTATCCGGGTGATTGCAAGATGTTACAGGTAAAAAAATAAATTAAAAATGTTAAACTAAGTATTATGTGGATATCGTTTTCGCTTTTTAACTATAAATTCTCTTTCAGGATAACGAAACAGCTAACACCACTTTAGTAGAACTGAACGTTAAAAATGAAATAACCAAAGAACCAGCTATAGATGTCCTCGATAATGAGCTTCCGGAAGATCCCCCGAGAACTCCTTTCGTACTAGTAGAACCGTATGATTGGGACAGCGCAACTGACTCAGGACGAGCTTTCGGTATGACTAACACCAAAAAAGCTCCTAACGGTTTAGTGGAGATTGCAGAGCCTGTGCTACGACCCCGTCCTCGTAAAACTCCCCGTCAAAGAGCAGACACCCTCGATGATACCCAGGAGATATCAGAACCTTTGCTACGACCAACACAATCGCCTCATCACCTACTACCTTCTCGTAAACCTAAAAATTATGATGTGACCACGACGCCAACTTATGAGAGTATGTCATTAGAAACTACATCTGAAAAAGAGGAAACTGGATTTGCTGTACAATTCCTTCCGGCAAGACTTGCGTCTTTCATATCAAGAGCCGAACGTTACGCTAGAGATACTTTGTTACCACTAGTCTCCGCTTACGCACCACGTCTTCCTTTATTCGGTGCCCGCGAGCTACCAAAGCCAACTGCGAAATATATACCTACCGAAGATTCCAATGTAACAAGCTCCATTCAAGTGCCGACGCCCACTTTGGAAATGAAGATCGAGAGCCTTCGTAAGATGGGGCCGCCTGGTGAGTTTCGCGAAATAGAAACGCCCGAAGATCCCGACATACCTGTTGTGATATCAACAACTACAACCACATCGACGACTACACCGAGCACGACCACGACTGAGAAACTTCGACCCGCACCTACAGAAATGCTTCAAGTGATCCCCGGACCCGTAGTCACCACCAGCACAGCGCTACCGCCTGTCGCTTTACACAGCGCTGGTGAGAAAATAGTCATAGTCTATCCAAGTAATGCAAGAGAGGAGAGGAAAATAAAATCCCATTCCATACCAGAAGAGATGCAGTTTGAAGCCCTGTACAGACATACCGCCGAGCCAGAAGTAAGAGTTGACTTGCCAACATTCCTGCCTCCCACTACCGGTCCGAATCTGAACAGTAGTGTGCAAACAAAAGATGACAATTCGAGATATATACCAGTGCAATTTCTTAAAAAGACAGAGACAAAAGAATTACCAGACCACAATCCAAAGTGAACTACTCGAGTTTTCCCCCATTGTGATGTAAAATAACTATCATCCATGGTGTAAATATCAATCAGTCCAACACTAAACCTGTCCTGCGTTATATTAATTTTTGAATATAGCTGTACCACTTGGTGTAAATCGTAAAATTGCGAGGAAAAGCCTGTTGTTAAAATTTTATAGTATCTAAAACGTTGTATGTACATAAATTTAGTATCACACTTAGAATAAGAGACAAGATTTTTTAAAAAAAAAAACAACTTATTTATTACATATGGTTTTATTATATAACCTACAATTCCTTCCTAACTTCACCTAGGCATGGAAATGAAAAATATATTCTTGGTTTGCAAACAGAAACAAACTAAAGAATGTTCTTTATTTCAAAAGAAATATCACAAAACTTAGTTTTTTAACAAATAAAATATTTGTACTTAGATTTGTTTAAGTCTCCTGTGAAGTAGACTTCTTAGAGAGAGATCTCATTGTTTTTATGCAAAAGAAAGTTATTAATTCCAAATGAAAAAAAACCTAGAGGAACGAAAATAGTATCAATCATAAGTGAAAAAAAGTATATTTACAATAACTTGAGTTTCATTCAATTTCTTATAGGAATTGTAATAAACTTAGGTAAAATACAAATCGCTGGGAGACATTCATCTTAAACATCGAATAACCAAGTCATGTGGAATACTTTATAAGACCTACATCCAGCGATGGACATCCATTGGTTGAGATGATAATGACAATGATACAAAATAATCTTATAATAAGCAAATCTATTTATGCATTATACATAAATATAACACAGAGGAAACTGGCATATCCCCATCCACTAACCCACCCAACACCAGTGTGGAAGGATAATGTGAAATGATTTCGATACTCTCCTGGTGAGAGGTTCTAATGCCAAAAGTGTGGACAATGACATGGTTGTTTATATAATATATATAACTTAATATTATTTGGCTTAGTGGACAATACACATTTTATTTCTTAATCGCAATCCCAATTTATTTATACCACAAGGTATATTAGATGTCTTAAAATAACCATTTAAATTTTGAAACTGGAAACATAGTTATTAATATTTTTACGTAATGTTTAACACGTTGGCTGCCAGTAAGAAAAACGAGTTTTCCCGTTCAAGCCACGTCGGTCAGTACTAGTCGACATCTACTTTCCATTTGGGCCGCGTCGATCCTACGTGACCGCGTTTTAAGGGTCTTTTTAATCCACTATTACTGACCATAGGGCAATATTATCAAACTAAATCCAATATTCATTGACACGCATTGCCCTCCAGTTACACCAAATGATTTTTAGAAAACTGAAGGACTTAGAAAAAAAAACGACAAAAAAGTTTATTGATTAAAAAATAGTAATACTAAAATTCAGTTTTAATAATGTAATCATGTATTTTAAGAATTTAATAAATAAGAAAATAGGCAAAATTCTAATACATCTACGATATTTCATTGGCCTATACAGATAGTTCATTGTCGGTCAGCCCTGACCACGTTGGCATAGAACGTGTTAACCAGATTTTGAAATGCATGATTATGTATAAAATTGTATAAAACTCCTTAATTGTAGGTGATTAAGACAGATTACCAATTTATTTCATGTATTTATCCGAGTGCTGTGTGAGGATACGTGCGGATGACTTTGCGTCCAAGAACAGCGTGTGAACAGCTTGAATGTGAGCGGTCGCAATCCTCTGGGCACCGTCCGCTCGTGCTGCCAGCATTGCGGGGGTGAGCAATTGAGCTGCGTATCTGAATGATAATAATATATACGCTATAAACAAATCATTAAATTTACTTCACTAAATAAATCTTAAAATTATACTAGAATAAAATACTCCTTGTAGTTACCAGAAGTATTTTTTTTACTTACCATAACCTAATTTAATCTTAATACGACATGATGTTAAGTGACAATGTGCCTGTGAGGGGTAAAATATACCCTAGAATATTCATATTATAAATACAGTGATGCAATGCGCTTGTGGCTGCAGGATTACAATACAAGGGAGCTAGCAAATGGGGTGAAAAAATACCCTATCACTACTAATTGTAGATCTTTTAACACTTGAGTTACAAAAACAAAAATTTTGCTTCGTTAATTACCTCAGAGTACTGTTAGCACCAATTTCAGATAGAGCAGCTAAAGCTTCTTCTTCAATTGCTATTCCTTCAGTTGTTGCCCGCAGTTTCAGAATCTGAAGAGAATATTTTAATGTTATAAAAATAATATATATATCAGAAAACTTTACTAAACATACATTTAAACAATAACTTAATGAATTTATGTCTCATTGTTTATGAAGTTTGAATTAACTTACCTGTAAAAGCTCTGCTTTGTTATAAGGTAAAGTGCGAATTATTAGCAATCTGTCCAAAAGATCTAAAGGTATTCCATGAGGAGAAATAATGTCCTCCGTCCCTCTGCAGGCCAAACAAAAATAATTAAAAATAATAACATAGAATAGGCATTTTTCATAACTATATAGAAATACATATAGATATATATATGTATATATATATATATGTGTGTATATATAGGTTGAAAGACATCTGTTGCAGAAGACTGTCTTAGTTGGTACCACTTCAGCGCCTTTCGTCTTTTCTATCGCCAAATATTAATATACATGTGTCTGCATACTACTAGAAGTGTTACTGCATACTATTTTAAAGAAGATTGTTGGTGGTGAAATTAATGAGATATCTAGACTTGATTTCTATGCCAACAAGCACAATGTGTTGGAATGTTAATCATCAAAGCCGCAATATTAGGGGTGGTCATATCACTTATCATGGAGTGAGTTGTACTCACCTCATAGATATAATGTCAATGACCTTTTTTAATTTTTCTCCATTTTAAGTAATTTCCAGTTTTTTAGTAGTACTTTGTAAATATATATATATTATAATATATAAAATTATTTACCTTATCTGGCACCGACCACGATTAGTAGCAAAAATGACAATAGGAGCAATAGCAGACTCTAGAGCACGGTGCAAGTATGTAAAGGTTTCAATATCCAACATGTGAACCTGTAAATTAAAAAAAAATTGAACAGGTCATAACCAATTAATGCAGAAATATTTTAAAATTAATGGAGGCTAATAATAATAATAAAAATTTATACAAACCTCATCAATAAAGAGTACACCGGGTACGAGCTCTGCTATTCCTTGATCAATATATTTATTCACTATTTTGTTAATTTCTTTTCTTAGTTTATCTGCAAATTCATAAAATGACATTTTAATTTATATTAATTTCACAGTTTAAAAAAAACAAAATGATAAAGGAACCATGAATAAAGTAAAAATGGAAGGAAAATTATATTAAACTATACTAAAGCATACAATCGCCAATAAAACCCAAGAATTAACAAAACAATGACATTCAAATTGTAGACATACCAGTAATTTCAGTTTTCTTTGGTTTCATGAGTTGACCCATTACAGACATTATGTCGTGCCCACCTTGAGGTCTGGCATTAGCACAATCAAGATCATGTAGAGTCACATCTTGAACTACCTCCTTTTTTTTATGCACATCTCCTTTAGGTAAGGGAACATATTCTTCTGCCTAAAATTATTTTTTTTTTAAATGTACATTGCACAAAATATGTAATTAATTTAATAGAAAATTTAAACTTAACAATGCCAGGTTTTACTTACTTCCAAATCAAATTCAGTTGCAAATGTATCACTTCGTCCCTGACGTTTCACAGCACCAGAGTTAGCCTCTATGTAAATCACATCACCTACTTCTACTTTTTCTTTTTGCAATGATTCATATATGGTAGGATCCAACTTTAACTGCTTTGTGCCTTTTGCAGTCTTTAGCCCAATGATAACATGAGACACAGTTTTACCATATCCTAAAATAAATAAAAATATTACATTACTATTTAATATATTACCAGAAAGTGCAAAACAAAAAAGGTACATTTAGAAGTTTAATTTTTTTTAATAATTTTTATTAATAATATAAACAATTTACATGTATTGGTATAAAGAAACATACCTCCAGCAGGGTTCTCTGTTTCCACAGGTGTGAGTTCAGTTACTTCACCTTCAAATACCTCTTTTGTTTCACGAATACGGAGACCTATAGCTCGGCGAAAATTCTCCATTAACACTTCAGTTTTCTTAATCTCTGTGCTATATACTTCACTTCCGACCATAGGACAGAATGGTACCTTGAAAAAGCGAAGACGTCAACAACTTAGGTCATATTTCTTGTTTGATTATTTTTTGTAGTACAATATATTATAGTAGTATAGAAAGAATCATAATATTATAACAAAAAATTCTAATTTGTATGCATAATTACTCTAGTAAAATTACACTACTGCATTATTCTTTTAAAATCTGTTAATTGGTTATAGTTTAAGTCTTTTTAAAAATTGTTAACAATGCTAATAGGCAATAAGTTAAAATTAATTGTCTCCAATTTATTTTTTAATTTATTAATTTGTTTTTATGAACATCTTGCACACTGAGCAACTTAAGGCAGACCTTTTACAGTTCTTCCCAGTAACTTAAAATTATAACTCACAAATATAAATGAACAAAAGTATAATATTTTTTATGTATTTGCAGTCTTATAAAGACTTTTTTATAATAATATCATGTATCAACAAATAACATAGTGAATGAGAGTTACTATTGGAATGCAAAAGGTTAACAAAATAATTTTCATCTACCATTGTTTTTTAAAAAATACAGATAACTTACTTTATTACCAAGTTCCTGTGCAATAGCTAATGCAATAGCTGTTTTGCCAGTACCTGGAGGACCAGCTAGTAATAAGGCGCGTCCAGCCATTTTTTTGCTTCTTATCATGTCTACAACTATTCCAGCTGCCTAAAAATATTAAATAATAAGTGAGCTATCAAAATAATTCCTGCAATTTAAACTATTAAAACGGAAATAAACGCGATAAATAAATGTGTTAAAATATAACTATTAAATAAGTAATAATAAAGTATAATTAGTAATAAAGAAAAGATTTAAACATTCAAAACACCATGGTAACCAAACAAACTAACCCCAAATTTTAATCAATAAAGCTTCTGATCAGACCTTAGTAAATTATGCATAAAGAGACGTTATCGCAAATTTAAAAAATGATTTTGTTAAATCAGAGTTAAAAAACATTTACACTATACCTCTCTTGCAGATTCTTGGCCCACGAGACCGGCTGCCATTTGAATAGGTACTCCATTTTCATCTAATCCCAGACCTTTTATATGGCTATGAGCTGATATTCTTTGAGTTTTAGCAGTGCTCTTTACCTCTTCGATTTTCATTATGTCAGGAAAATATTACTTAGCGTTTTATAAAATATTTATTTAAATTTAAATGGAATACGTCAAGTACTGAACTTATTTCTAATCGGCATTGACAACGACAACAACTAGGGATGTATTAACACTGAACAAAAAAATAATGCAGTGCTAAATAGAATTAAAATTAGATTTCAATTGTAAACTTTATAACATGAAAATAACGTGATTCATATTATACCTGTAAATTATAAATAAGTGAATTAATTAAAGAAAGGTAGTGAAAAAGAAAAAATGGATATGTGCTTTTGAGAAAAGTTTAAGTCAACATAAGTAACTATAATTAAATTATGACTTTATTACACTTTCGAGTTATAACTACTGAATAATAATGTAAAGTTAATCAAATAAATTTTTATTAAATAATGGAAACATAGTTTCTTTACGTTATAAAATCAAAATTAACATATACTACTTTAACACCTTTTTTGATTTTGGTTGAAATTTAGTCTACGCAAATACAAAAGTAAATTAAAAATGAATACGGGGTAGAAATTAAAAATTGTAAATAGATTTCTCTAAACTGAGATCCAATTATTGTTTCTAATTATCAATATTATTCATACCGTGGAATCCTTAATTTACCGGCTGTCATTATAACAGAATCCTCGAATATAAAATGTCATTTTATTATATGTCAAAGCAAACCAATACATTTTCTTTAATTTTATTTAAAAATCATATTTATTACCATTTAATACATTTTTAAAGATTCATATATAGCGTTATTTAAAAATTGTGTTCGATTCTACTACCTAGTCAATGAAGTTGGTACAGATATAAAATTCAATTTGCTTTAGAGCAACCCCTTTATATTTTTTTCAAATGGAGTATACTGCACAAAATTTGGAATATGCAGTATCCGTATTTTATAATGGCGAGCAACAAGAAAGGGCAAAAGCACACGCCTGGCTTACAACTGCACAACGGGCTCCGGAAGCCTGGAATTTCGTTTGGGAATTACTCCAACCACATAAGGTATGGTTACTTAAAATGAACACTAAGAATACGGAAATACGCTAGTAATTATGCCAACTACAAACCTACATTAAATAAAACATTGGTTATGTAGTGTTACAGGTCAAGAAGTGAAAGTTCTCATTGAATATAACATTTTAACCTTCAAACTGAACATAAATATCTCAAAAAACTAAACGTACATATTTACTATTTTTGTTAGAAAATTAAAAATATTTCTCAACACATTTGTTGAGTTTGTTAAAAACACAATTATTCATTAAAAAAGTTCCTTTTTTTATATCTTATCCTTTTTGTTTACCTTAAAGTAAACCTGATCCTAAAATGTTATAATATTTAAACTTTTACAGGGTACAGAAATTCAATTCTATGCTGCAACCACATTACATACAAAAATCCTCCGCTGTTGGAATGAAGTCCCTGCAGGAAGCTATGAAGAGTTAAAAAATAAAATACTTCAAGCTGTAACTTCATATTCCAAAGGTCCAAAAATTGTTACAAACAGACTGTGTATTAGTGTAAGTTTTCTGTAAAATTATTAATTCTTATCATAAACCAAAACAGTTGGTTGTGTATATATCTTATATAATAATTTTTACATATTCATTTTTCTTTTAGTTGGCAGCTGTTATATTACAACTGGGTGCAGCTGATTTAGCATCAACATTATTGCCTTTGTCAAATGAAGAAAATACATCATTACTTCTTGAAGTGTTGACTGTGATACCTGAGGAAGTAAATAATGTTTAAGAATATAAAACTTAAGTTTACTTGTTGTGAATATGTTAAATACACAATGTAAAGAAAATTGTGTCATTAAAAATATCATCATGTGATAAATGCCCACTGCTTTATATAGGCCTCCCCTAAAGATCTCCACCTGGTATCTTTTATATATACATGATATATCTTTTATATATACATATGAATAAATTTGGAGGGTTTTGTTTTTGTTAGACTGCTCTTTCTGTGACATATTACATTACATACATTATTGCATTTCAGTACAATAGTATGACAATGGGAACATCACTACGATCAAGGAACAGAAATGCATTACTTCAAGCCTGTCCTGCAGTATTAGATGACATGCATCGCTACTTACAATCTGCATACAAGTAAATATTTTAAATATATACAAATTATAATAATTTGTTACATTTTTAGATCAAAACATGAATTCAAGTATAACATAAATTAAAAAAAATTGAGTAATTAATGACTTACTTAAAGGAATGGAGGTAAACTAATAAATAATTTTAGTTTCTCTTCTTAGTGATTATAGTAAGGGACCACCTAATGAAGAGACTGTACAGTCATGGCTTAGTGCAGCAACTTGTGCTGGGAGTTGGTTAGCACTTGCATGTGATGATACAGTTGAATATGCTCCAACAAATGTACCAGACTATGCTCCACTATGTAGAGCATTACAAACTGTAGTTCATGTTCTATATACGTAAGTAAAATAATTTTTAAGTATAATCATACTTATGACTTGGTTAAATTCTTATAGGAGCCTGTAAACAATTCTCTGTGTAACTAGGATTTATATACTACCATTTTGTTTCATGTTCTGACAATTATAAGCAAAATTAAATACACCTTTTTAAGCATAGGCTCTAATTCCTGCAATCAAAATTTAAAAGAAAATTTATTTGGCATCTTAAAAGGAATGCTAAATTTTAAATAGTCATCTAACATGAATAGAAATATTGTCTCCATGGAGCAGTAGCTAACCACTTGTCTATCAAAACAAAGATCCTTGGTTCAATTGTGAAGAAACAAATTGTTGTTTTTTATTGGTGGAATAGTTTTCCAAATGTACTTTCAATACATAGCACCTACATAATGCAAATTGGCTACCAGAACAGCATTTATGTGTTCCATTATGTCACTTAACACTAAGTGAAATTTAGAATACGTGTTAGCTCTTTGTTGAAAACAACATAAAAAGAAGAATTACAAAATATCTTTTATGTAATCATGAATACTGTGAAATAATTTACCTATAACTAGTGTGTGTATTATGTACAGTTGGAATGAGGCAGTAAGTGACACAGCCTTAGAGGCATGTGAAGCTGCTTTGGGAGCAGTCCGCGCTGCAGGTGGTGGTGCAGGTGCTTTAAAGAGACCTGTATCAGCGCAGCAGCTGCTCTCAGACCTCGGTCAACTTGCCGCACGCGTTCTCACCAGAGATAACGTTCCCAATTCGATTAATGAGGTATCCAAATCATGATGTATTATTATATAATTAATATCATACTTTTTTTGCGGTAGGTCTTCTCGCCGAAGACCGTCTAGATACCGCAGCAGCCCCTATTTCTCATAACACCCATTCGTGTATTTTCTTAAATGAATCATGGTTAAATTATTTTACAATACAATATTATCGTCCCAAAGAACATTATAAATTGATTTAAATAAAAATCACTTTTTTCTATAAACGAAAAAGATACATCTTGTTTGTAAGACAATAAGAAAATTAAAATAAAACTAATTTTGTATGTGCAGAATGTTACAGAAAACTACTGTTGTTTATTCCTGTGAAAATTATAGAAAAATTAAAACCAGACGAATCATAAAAACCACTACTCTACCGAGAGTGTACGTCTAAGAATTTGTTTCTTGTTTTATAAGTATACTGAGCTAGAAGTTATTTAATTATAGGAACTTCTGTCAGCTATCATAACATGCCTGGTGTCGGTATCGGATTGTCACTCGCGCGCGATAGTACAAGGAATGGAGAGCGAACCGCCTCTGCAGGTAGCGCAAAATATCCTCGAGCTGCTTCTAGCTGCGCAGACCGCGCCCGGATACTATCCTCTACACGAGACCCGATCGCATTTCGTATTCGGCTTTTGGTATACCCTGCAGGTAAATATCTGCCCAACTATCTATTAATACACTGTTTTTTATATATTTTATTGTAGGGGTCTACTATATTACTTGAAGGTTTTAATCTTTGTTGCCAAAATCCATCTTGGTATGTACCGTCGCAATGCCTCTTTCAGTCGCCAAGTAGCGTGCAAGTTTAAGCTGTAGCTAGTAGAATTATTAAGTAACAAGACTTAACATATTGTCTCAAGGCGACGAGCGCTATGTAATGCAGTGTATTACATCCACCACGTTGTTTTATACAAGAGTATCATATATTATCAATTTAACATCTCTGATCGAATAAAAAAAATGTTATTAGCGGACATATCATTTCCTTTCAGGTGAGGCCTGATCTATGTTTAGTTTCGATAAAAATATTCTTATGCTCGTAATATCGATAGTCACTGCTGCTTCCTGGATAATTATCCATGCTTGATTAACGGCTTACTGATTGCCTAGAAGCAGAGGGGTTTTTCTTCCAGATGTAGATGTTGTACACTTAGGTTGATGGTAGATTTATTATGAGTCCGCCTAACGAGAAAAAATAGTCGCATTGTAATTCTGGACACCCTAACAACATTAGTGTAATTTGGTTGCTAACATCTGAATCTGAGATTGGGCTAGTCAAATTATCACCTAACGCGGTGTGAATTTAAAATCAAATATTATAAATGAAAAAATAAAAATCGTTAATTATTAAATTATGGACATAGATATCTTCTGTGTTATATACTCTTATTTAATTTTGTTTCACAAATTTTTTGCTCTTTCTCAGGATGAAGTAGCAAACATGGCAGATAGTTCGCGTAAAATGAACCCTGTATGGCAGGAGGTGTTCTCGCGACTGCTAATCGCTTTGGTAGTAAAATCAGAAGCGCCCTCAGACTCCGCTTTATCGCGAGATGACTTAGAGTTGCTGAGATGTTACCGACAGGATATATCCGATACTGTGGTAAAACTTTTTCAAATAATACCTAGTTTATCTTTAAGATTATATAAGTCTGCTAACGTTAGCGTCGTGCTTGTCTGGTCGGATAAAAAAGAAGGATTTAAAACTCATATGGGTGTACTTGTAGCAGCGTTACGTGGCGAGGGTGACGATTGAGGGAGTTTGGATGATGATAGCATTATTTAGAACTTAGTCGGCTAACCAAAATACCCATCGGCCGCTACGATTAACGATAATCATCTCTTAACATCAGCTGTAATTGCTGTCAGTTGTTTTCATATTTTAATTAAATAAATATGACTTACAGATGTACTGCTACAGCGTCTTAGGCGAATGTTGTTGGGAGACAGTGGAAAGTGTTTGTGTGACAGACGCCGGCGAGGAACGGCAGGAAGCCGCTCTGCATGTGTTCGCGGCGCTTGCAGACGCTGCTCCTCCGCAGCGCACTACTCGCTCTCTGTGCGCGCTGCTGCATCACGCTGTCCGCGCTGCAAACACGGCCCGCAGCAAGCGTCTGCTCAATACCGCCCTCGATTGTCTAGGTAACGTACAGCCAGTGAAGTGTTGTATAGTTTAAATAGAAGTAAGGCTTTTTTGAACCCTTCCGTTTAACTACAACCCCAAAATTGTAATTTTGCTGCCATAACAACATTGTTGTGTTCCTACTAACCTTGTTGGCGAAAACGCTCTGTTATGACACAATTTCACTTTAGTAACTCACTAAAATTCTAGCGATATTTAGACATATTATCTTGTGTCTTGTATAAGTGTGCATGTAGTGTAGTCTAAATAGCCTACTCACTAGTAATAAGCATTGCTTGCCACTTCCTACCATGTTGCTCATCGCACTGCTTCCTTAATTTATACATTTTTTGTATTGATTAATGAAATGTTTTTTCCTTTATCGCCATTATTACAACTTTTTAAAAAGTAAGCCGTTATTGTAGGGGGTTACGCCTCATGGCTGGGTTCACTGGAAATACAAGACGGCGGTGGGTTATCACGGGAATGCATCACGGCTGCCGGTGCAGCACTGCAGCGCTGTCCAGCACCGGCTGCACTAGCTTTACGTAAACTGTGCACCGAATGCAGCGCTCAAGCGGCTACTTTAGCAGCGGATATAGTCAGCGCATCGCAAGTTAGTCAATATCAAATATTTTTAATAGAGTTGAGGGTGGTGGATTTGACATGAAAATTTATTTTTTACCAGAGGTCTGGCTTAGTAGGAATCGAAATTGCTTTTCTCAGGAATATAAAGTATGACGCCTTAAAAACTGGGCCATCACGGTACTCTGAGCTATCTCGATTTAAACTCATAATTATTATATTATTTTGATTAATCTTAAGCAAAATTTCACACTTCAATTAGAGTTTGTTGAGCTCAATACTGCATGCGAGAAACACAGATCATATATTGTTATTAGAACACTAGTCACTAGATGTCGATATTTTTGCAATAGAGCAGGTGACGTCATAAGTACAAAGCAAAAAATATCTGCAGAGATTTTTTTTAAAACTAGATACGTTCCGAAAAATATTTATTGTTTAATGTGTGTCCATAGAGCGCAGAGGGCCGATCAGAGACTTTCGTGCGAAGACAGCTCGCCGGGGCAGCAGGCGCGGCACTAGCGGCGGCTCCTGCTTCTACAGCTGCTCCCCTGCTGCACACGCTCGCACATTCACTGCTCACCGACCTGCGCGCACAGGTGTGAAGGCCTGCCCCCTCTCATATACTTAATGTCTTCTCTTACTAATGCGAATTAGTCACACCGATCATCTACTTATTTGAAAATGCGGTTTAAGAATGACAATTATTAATTTTCAAAAATGTCTTTCATATTTTTTCAATAATCTGAACTTTGTCATCAGCACACAATATATCAAAGTTATAGATTAATTAAATGGATTATGATTTTTTTCTATATTGTTCGTTAATAAGGCAGCGGAGCCGGCGTGTGTGTCGGGCGCGGCAGAGTGCAGTGGTGCTCTGCTGGCTGCGCTGGAGGAGGCGCCAGCACTCGCTGCTGATCTGTTCAGCGCGTTGCTTCCCTCACTCGCGCTCTTTCCGCGCCACATCCCTCTACTACAGGTACGTGTATCCGTTAATAAAAAAAAATATATACATTGACATCCCGTCCTGAACACAGGCCCTGTACGAAAAAACAATATACAAGGTTGCCGGGCATCGTCTAAGTAGATGCCACAACAATATGCAAACATTACTGTGTGGTCCTAAGAACTGTGTAGCTAGTAAAATTACTAGGACAACGGGACTCTTGGGACTTAAAATACGAACACAATGCGGTGCAGTTTATCATCGTAACTAAATTGTGAATAGGCCTATTACAAACTATCAGATGAATGTCCTGTTAGTTTCGTTGCTTTGAGTGAAAAACTTTAATTTCTTTTCTTCCTTAAATAAATGAACCTTTTTTTTTTTATTGTAGCCCCTGTACCACGTATTGAAACGAGCGCTGTTGACGCTACAATACAAATTCATGCTACCGGTGATAGCTGAAGTCTCGGAGCTTGTGATATCCGGTTTTGAAAACGAACCCTGCGCCTCTGGGATGGACTTTGTTAAATTAGTCAGTTCTTGGTACCTTTAATTCATAATCTACTATGCTTATTTATTTTTTTATCATCATTAAATTCACTCTGAGGTTATAGTTATGCCTACATCATTTTTAAATAATAATAATTTTTCATATATACATGTACAGGTGTCCCGTATATAGTGGATAATCCTTGAGCGCCGCATAGCACAGTTACCTGGCACTCAAAAAAAGTATACAAAAAAATATTTATTATTATTATACTCATTACTTAATACTTTTATAAGAGTATACTCTGTGAGGAGTAATATCAAAATAACACCAAAACTTTAGCTATTCCCTATTTTGGGGCCGCTATGCACATTACTTGACAATAAGATCAGAAAAAACAAATATTTAAAAAAAAATATCATAATTTGAGTACCAGTTGGAATTTATTTTTTTTGAGTGCCAGATAACTGTGCCTCGCGGCGCTCACGGATTATCCATTATATACGGGACACCTGTGTATGCGTGTGTATATATATATACACACATATATATACATATATATACACATATATATTATAGAAATTACAGATATGCCGTAACATGTACAACATGGTCAGTAATATCTGGTACATGTGATAACTAACAAAACCGTGTTAAATATCACGGGGTCTCCAGTTTTTGTATTATTAACTATATAGTTCAAACGAAGATAATAAATAAGAAGGGCTTATAGAGAATTATGTATGCAAAGGATATATATAATAGCTTGGGGGAAAAGTCTTTTCGCATTATAGTATTTATGAACTTTTAATAAAATCTCTTTGGCTATACTATTTGAATCTGGCTAGTTTTTGTACCATTGAAAGATTAAATTTTGAAGAACATAATTTTAAATTCAAATTAGAAATGTGTGAGATTTTCATTTATTTTTCATACTATCAAGATGAGAGTGAATTTGATGAAGAAATCCAATACATTTTAAAATTAATAATAATACTACAAAAAGGTAAAAATACAGCGCAACGGGTTAACTCGCAACAAGGTGATGCTGTGTATGTGGTGGGATTGGAAGGCAAAGCATTATTCATTATAACCTGTTACCATCAGGCAGGACCATCAATTCTGAACTCTACTGCGAACAACTGATAAGATTAAAGGAAGAATTTGAGAGAAAGCGGCCGGAATTAATCAACAGAAGTGGTGTGGTTTTTTTATCACGATAACGCTAGACCTCACATATCTATAGCCACTCAGCAAAAATTAAGAGAGTTTGGATGGGAGATGTTAATGCATCCGCCGTATAGTCCTGACCTTGCACCTTCCGATTTCCACCTGTTTCGATTTCTTCAGAATTCTTCAGGCAGTGTCTGGTTAACATGACGAGAAGACTGCCAAAACCACTTGTCGTGGTATTTTGATCAGAAATAAATTTCTGTATTGGGATTAATTCCCTACCTACACAAGATCGCAAAAAATTATCAAACAAAATGGTATCTACATACCTTAGTTAAATATAAATAAACTATATTAAAATATGTTTTGTAATTTCTTAAGAAATGCGAAGAAAGTTTTTTCCCAACCTAACATATGAGTATGACTTAAAAAGATGAACGCGCCAACGTGCGTGTGTGCTTGGACTTAAATAAATTGCAATAATAATAATGACGTAATATTCTCTTAAAAGTTATTTTCTCTCCGTTTTTAATAGTTTACATTAATCATAATGTTGTGTTTGAATTACTCTAAATATTAATTATATTGTGATGTTGGGTTGTGACGTAGGGTATGTTATATTGCAGCTAATGTTGGTGATGTACGACAAGTGGCCGGGGGCGGGGCGCGTACTGCGCACGTGCGTGTCGGCAGGTGCTCGACGCGTTGCCGCCGACGTGCGCGCCGCTCCTGAACTCACCGCAGCACTCTTCGCCCTGCTTCTTGCCCTCACCAAAAAGTTGCCCAACTGTTTTCAATGGATTGAAGACTTACTCTCCGATCTTATAGACCTTGGTGAGCTTTTATACTTAGTAAAAAATTAAATGTTCAGTTACCTAAAGTCTCAAGTTAGGTACCAGTTGTCTCCGATAATAAATATCGATCGAACATCTATCATTTTTTACATTGCAAAAGTATGCCCCATCTAGCTTTCAGATGCACTCTTTTTTAATAGTCTATGGTATTATCGTCTGGAGGTTAAATATTGTAAGACAAGAATAAGGAAAATTGCGAGTTATTTTAGAATATCAGTTCCATAGTGGAGCTAATGTAGCGTAGACAAGCAGAAATGTTAACGAGGTGTTTTCGGCAAGGATGCTGCTCGATGGGTCAAAAAATTCCGTTCTAGAAATTTTGATCCTCAAAATGAACAACGCGGGCGTTCCGTAAGCACGGTGGAAGGTCGCCAACTAAAAGCTGTAGTTAGAAGCATATTCATCTGTAACTACGCGTGAACTAACAGCAAAGTTTAAGTTTGCAACCCAACAATATTAAATTATCTGGAAGCGACGAAAAAAGCAAAATAGGCAAGTTGTGGTTAAGTTCCCATATTATACGAGCGTCAGCATCGGAACCGTTTCCAGGCTTGCAGTTTTTTGGTATCAAGATTATGAATATATTTTTGCACTGGACATGACTTACGATGAAAGTTGGAAACTTTGGTATTCGCATACTTTCGTCTCTGGACAACTACGACAGTACCAAAATCAAGTATACACCAAAAAAAGAAAAAATGGTATCTGTCTGGTCGACAGATTATACTATAATATACGAAATATTCGTTTTCGTACATATTCATTATGCAGAGTTTCTTAATTATTAAAAATAAAAATTTACGCTGTATTGATATTAAAGTAACTTTCTTAATTTTATGTAAAAACATAGCAGATTTTTTTTAATTTAACAAAGCGATAATGGAAATGGGGAAATGGCATGGTAAGCTATACTTGCCACCCATAGCAATGAATCGGCATTTAGGATATACATTGTAACATATTGTACCTCGTGGTATGAGACGCGCAATGTTTAGGCTCGTTATTCAAGTAATTTCAAAAGCGACAATGCCTTTCAAACCGGTACATAGTAATATTTGCTAAGTACTGTTTGCTAACCGAAACGGACGTTGCTGCGGTAGCTACCTAGATGATCTCATAGACGTCGGAGAATTGAAATCAGTAAACATGTCATTTCGTAATGTTATAAGTTTGAACTACAGGATCCATTTTGGAGAGTGTGCGCAGGAACATGACGTAATTCGCCCGTCCTCCGTCCTCCTTTCATCACCGGACAAGGCGCACGGCGAGACTCCATCCTTATGTTGTAAACATCCAGTTTACGCACTAAGAGGTTTGACTCCTCGTTTTTAATACGGGCAATTAAGGAATGGAATAACTTGCCGGCGTCAGTGTTCCCGTCCAATTACGATGTGGGCGTCTTCAAGAAAAGAGTGAATAGGCATTTGCTAGG
>DWLS01002402.1:0-18176 GCA_018246255.1 Pachliopta kotzebuea | reverse complement strand
TTTAACTATACCTATTTCAACCAAAACCTAATATATTTGTTATGAATATATGTAAAATAATATACAGTTCATATAATTATTTTTTTAGTTAAAACTACAAAAGTGATGATATCATTACAAAAAGAAGAATATTTCATATAGAAATAATTTATATTGGACTTGCACCAACAATTTGTCTGGTCTGGTAAATCTAGTGTTAACTAGATACTTATAGCGTACAGAATGGAATGTACTATACATAATTTTGTTCACGGCTAATAAAAGTGTGTAATATTACTGATAGTAAGTCTCCATCAGGGGACCATCTAGGTAGGTACCACAGCAGCTCTTTTCCAATGCAAAATAGTAATGTGAACATTACTTTGTTCTGGTTTAAAGAGTGATGTATGCTATTGAAATTACTGGGGTAATGATACTTATCTTACGTTTTAAAGTGAATAAAGCAATGTTGCAGTGGGTAAGCGTATCATTAACCATCAGGTTAACGCCTAGTTCGCTTGTCGCATAATAAAAAAATAATATTTTGTTACTCCACATCTGCTGACTGGATCACATAATTTTTGGCATACCATTATAACTACAGCATCTATTGTACCTTTACTGGCTTTCAGCGAGATCTGCTATAGTTTGATCAGGTTATAAATGATATAATGTAAAGTAAATAAAAATTTTTGTTTATCTTATTTTTGATTTTGAAATGATTGTTTCGTTGTATATTTATTTCGGTATATTTATTTAAAATACGTTTGTATATCGATTGTATATAATGGTTGTATGGAACGGTGTAAAACAAAGCTAAAATATTTGTATGTAAGCGACTACCATGCGCAAGTACATTCAAACACTTTAATGTGTTTAAGAATTTTCTTTTAAGACTTTTATATATAAATCCAATGAAGTAGATTATTTTTTTTTATCTTAAATTGGTTAATTGTGAAGTCGTAACGACCTATTGCCATACAGCGGAATTTAGAGGATAGTTTTGTATGTTACTTTTACATTATAAATACAGATCAAAAGTAGGAAACTTTTGCTTTCTTATTAATCGTATTACTGCGATCTATTTCCACCACCTTTGCCAAATGTGGTGGGTCTCACATGACTTCTAAAGCTCATTTTCTTAGTATCATTATGATGTACTCCTTAATCGGAAGCTCAAGCTTAGCAGGGATCAAACCCGTTCTTTGAGACGGATCGTATCACAAGTAAATAAATAAATATTTCTTTTTTAAGATTAAATAATTAACTAATAAAACTACATTTTTCTGGTTGTGTATATATAATTTGTAATGTTATGCATTAAGGGTTTCGTTTGCGGAATAATTGACGCTAGGTATTGACGCTTAGTATTGACGCTTAGTATTGACGCTTGGTATTATTAAATTTTCGCTGTTAACTGAGTTGTAAATGTATAACAGCATAGCGAATCACCGCCGCTCGTTTCCGACGAGAACAAAGGGCCCGACGCTCCGGAGCCATCGGGAGACAGCCAGACAGAGTGGGTGCCAGGGGGTGAAGATACCATAGCAACCGAATCACCCGCCGACTTCACCGACGCGTACATAAAAGAAGAGGCTGCGCGAAGCCCTCTAAAGAGGTACGACTGATCAATACTCTGTAAACTATTCATACATGTTCAATATAACGTATATGTTAATATTATTTATTTAAATAAATAAACTCGCGCACCATACCAAAACCTTTTGGTTCGTACTTACACCTTTAAATTATTTTTATAATCTAACTTTAGCTTAGATGTAGTTAACAGGTTTATTAATAGGAAGAAGAAAAAATTTTAATTTTCTTACGTTTACTAACAACATACGTTTAAACGGGGGGCCGTTGGGTTTTTTTTTTTTTTTTTACAATTTTTATGTGTTTAATTTTGTTGTTTTTTTTTTGTGTTTGTTTTAAGATTGCTCAAAGATACGCCGAATAAGAATAGCTGTAGTGTAAAAAAGAAATCGCGACCAGTTAAAAGTCCGACACATCTTGAGAACACCGAATGTACATCTAACGGGTACGCTCAATTTTGCATTATTTTTCTGCTGGTGATAGGTCTCTGGTGTTAGTTATCGTCTAGGTAGATAGAGCCTGTTCCTAACGCAAAAAGGTAATGTGGAACTACCATGTTCCGGTATAAAGGGTGCTGTAAGTTAGGGAAATTACTGGGGTAATGAGATTTAACACCTCATGTCTCAGGGCTACGAGCACTACGTGGTGTATAACATCTTAACTGGTGCCTTTTGTTATGGGCATGCGCATCATTTACCATCAGGTGAACCTCCCGCTCACCTCGATGATTCTTTTATTAAAAAAAAATTCAGATATATATATATATAGATTTACATCCTTTCTGTTTTTAGATGTTTCGAAAACCACTTTTTTTCCTTTTAAATAAAATTTTGTAATTAAGTTTAGAATTTTTTCTGAGTTGCAGCATTATTAATGATATGTGGTTGTTTTTATTATATCCTCTGTCATCGTCAGCTGACTGATGCTCACTGCTGGACATAGATCTCCACAACCTTCACCATATCGTTGGTACCGATTTCCGCATCTCATTTTCAAGGGTCATACTTCGAGCAATGTGCCATGCCCATAGTCATTTACGTATAGCAATCCTTATTACTTTAGCTATATTTTATAGACTCCACGTTTTCTTATTTTTATGAATTTTCATGATTTTCTTATTTTATCATCTTTGAAAATTCCGAATTCATTAGTTTATAATTTAAATTATGTTTTATTTGTTAATTTATTTTTTTTTTGAGTTTTTTTTTCAAAATTACAGTGAGCCCCTAATCGACTTCGACTCGGACGTATATAATAATGTTTTGGTTTTGCCGGAGTCAGCTAAAGAATCATCGGGTAAGTACAAAATTTGAAATATACATCGTCTACGCTTCATACGTTTGCTTAAATAAATGGTAATTTTTTTTTTTTAATTAATTAAGAGTTGCTAATGTGGAGTCGCTCCGCAGGATGGAATTGCAAATCGGGGGGTGTGAAATGTCCATCCTGCCATAGGTACTTCGCAAATCGTTACAACTTGAAGGTTCATATACGGGACAAGCACGACACGAGAGAAGGTACCCTTCAATGTGATATATGTCATAAACATATGCGGAATCCTTCTTGCCTCCGGGTGCACATGTATCATCATCGTAAACAGGCTGCCTACCTCGCTCAAGTCGGAACCCATAGCGGTCAGATGAGACACGTGTAAGTATTAATATAATATTTTCATCGAATTGGTTTTATCTGTCACTACAAGTGTTATGTACCATGTATTACAGCTTCATTTTTATATTTTAGTTTACCCGAGTTTTTTTAACAAAAAAATATAAAAGACTGAATTAAAAACAGTGTTTTTGTATCTCTGCGAGTATTGCGAACTTTTTACTATAAATATCGATGTTTTTTTTCTAATCTGTGTTTGTTTTAGTTTTGTATGACAACATAATAAAACAATAAACCAGTTTATTAAATCTTGAAATTATTGTTTACCATCGTCATTCGCGACATTATCTATCTCTTATATATATATCAGTATTTATTAGTTTAAGTGTTGGAAGTCTTCCTCCAAGATGATGGACCGTGAGGTATGGAGTTGTTTGATGAAAGAATATGTTTAGTAATAGTTGTTTATCGGGTGACTATGACAATGATGATTTGTTTATTAATTATTCTTAGTAACATCTAAGATAAACTTGTAACAGCAGATGGGCTTGCCAAAGCACTGTCTATTAGTCCACTTGGGCGTAGAGAAATAATGGTATAATTCGAAGAGGAATATTAATGATAGTGATGATTTTATAATACATAAATAAAGAACACCGAGGTTACATTGTCCGAAAGAAAAAATTGTTTCTGATAAAACTTTACAGATCCGTATTAAAATAGGTTTAATCTGTAAGTCAAAAAATGAGAGGTAAGTAATGTTTTCATTGCGGATCTGCGGTTAATGTTTTAAATAATATAGATAGATGTATTATTAAAGTGGTACGCGGAACGTTCACTTGATAGGAAGCGCTACGTTTGTTCATAATAATGTGGGGCTAGTTGGGATGGTATACAATTGTGCTCGTCGTCTTGAGAGATGTTGAGCCTCATTACCACAGTAATTTCATTAGTTACAACTGCCTTCAAACCGGAGCAGATCTTTGCACACTGCTGTTTATCGGCTGCAGTAGGAGCTGCGATGATATCTACCTAAACGGTCTCCGCCTACCGACAGTGGATCTAGAGTAAAGTATTTTTAAAGGATTTTTTTTACCATTTTATAATTGACGTCATATTTCGCCTTGAAATAACAAGTAACACTGGTTATTCCAATAAAATAATACAGTGTATTTTCCATGCTTTTGAAGGTTACAAATTATTCCGCTCCAAAGAAGCGGGATGACTTCTCAAAAGGCTTATTAACTTTTGAATAAAAGACAAATTTGTGTGTTGATATAATTGATTGATACAATTTTGTCCCCATGGACCTTAAGTTTCCGTGAAAGGGTCCTCTTTTCAGAAGTTTCCAGTTTCATTGTATAATAATCAAAAACATAGTAACAGTAAAGTTTCATATCAATATTTAATGCCGAATGTATTGATTGTATTATATTTGAATATTTCTTAGTTAATAATAATATGGAATTGAATTCATTTGTATATATATCTGTCTTGGTATGAAATTGTGTAACTGCTTCGCACTGTGATTTTTAAAAGAAAAAAATTATTTCTCAATATGTTTCCTCAAAACAGTAATAGGATTACTTTAGATGCCGTGTTTTATACACAATTCCCGTATACCTGACACGCTATTTAAATATCCTTTGATCTGAATGCGCATTTATTACATCCAACTGGAGATGAGGACTTGTAAGTAATATCTTTGTTTGCGTTACAATTACGTCGCACAATGCTTTTTGCGCAGTTATTTGCAAATCGTATGTCAAGATCGAAAATAAGATCAAGAGGATCTTATCGCTGACACCATTACTTCTTAACATGCTACTACTTCATACATTTTTAAAATATAGTATCGTATGTGTTGACGTAGTTTTTATCGCCAATAAGTTAACATTTGACCTTAGCTTTAATAAAGAGGTGCTGTTATGGCTGCAGATTTACATCGTGAGATTGATGGATGTTTCGAAAAAATTCGCCCCGAATCGTATAGGGGATTATAGTTGTTACAAAGGCATAATATATTTTTGTATACACTCGTTACTCGTATAAATTATTCATAATGAGGAAAGTTTTGTGTTTGCAAAATCGTTAAATGAAATCCGTAATATTAAAGCATTCCGTTTTAATTAAATTATACCCGATGTACCGTCTACATCAATATTTTATTAGCGTGTAATGGTGAGGGGGGTGGGCGATGCAACCCACGCGTGCGGCGTGGGGTGTGGGGTGTAGGGTGGGGGCTGTTGCCGGGGTGGTAGACTCTAGGGAGATGTGCGTCCCCTATTTGTCCGCTGCAACCCTGTTGAGTTATTGATCGTTCCAGATGCAATTACGCAGTCGCGCATTGCGACTCCACCCCGGTCGGATCACCCCCCACAGTTGGCCTGGAGCTCCCGGCCTAGTCACAGATTCACTACTAAACGGGATAGTACCTTGCAGCACAATGATTTTCCTTAACATCATGAAGTTTTTCACATACGTCCTCAACACATCGATACAGCTATTAGTGTGGTGGACGTGGCTATGGTATTTCGCTTTTATTTTTTTTACCTCGGAATAATTTTTTCGATTTAATGGGTGTGTTAAGACGAGAACCTGTTGTACTTTTATGTCCATTGACAAGTTTTTTTTTTTTTTTGGTTACAGCGTGCAAAACATCGTCGGAAACAAGTGGCGCTCTGACGCATCGATCGGCACCACCGAATTGAAGGATGGCGAAAAGTAAGTCCTTTATTTTTTAATCTGTAAAACGATTTTGCAGCGGAATAATACCTGTTATGTTTGTTTTTTTTTTTAATGGCGAAATATTATTATCGTATTTTGCAAAGCTTTTTTTTTTTCGATATCTTGAAATAGTATTGCGTGCATATATGAATATATATATATATGTATATACATAAATAGGATTTACTCTTGAGCGATCTCAATAAATATTGTGAAGTACATTTTTTTTAAACAGCTGTGCGTTTTGCTTTTGTATATTTGTTCTTCTTTGTTCATGAAAAAGAACAAAAAGAAGAAATGGTTTTAGCTGCGAATATATGAATTGGTTAAGCGTGCGCGTTTATTTTTAATTATTTAATTTTAAAACATAGTGAGATTTTTTTTTTACTGTATTAATAATAATGTTGCTTTGCGTTTATTGAACTAGTGTATAATATTTTCTGATTTTTTTTTTCTGGAAAAAGACCGGCATGGTATGAAAGAATTATATACCTCGTCTTAATAGGTCATTAATTGGTCAAACAGTTTTATATGGGAATTTAAGAGAAAGCTTCGAATATCCGGCAAGGATTATAGCTTTACGGAAATTTTTTATTGAAGCACTAATAGCAAATTAGATAGTGGGTGCGGTTTTCGCGTCTGCGCGTGCGCAAGTTCGAAACTCAATAGATTATTTTCGCATACCACCAGATGGTACAAATTAGACCTTACCTGCGGTATAATGCAAACTTGTCGATATTGACACCATTCAACCAATCTTTCAAAAGTTACTACTGTCAATAATACTAGATTACATTGTTGATATCTTATACACATTTTTTAAATTAATAATTACATAAATTTAAAATTAATAAACAAAAAATAAGTAAATGTTTACATTTTTAATTAAGCTGTGCTGTTAAGTTTTGAAAATTTGCACTTTGCTCGACGCGTGCGCGTCTTGAATAGTTTACATAATAAAATGAAATGTTTCTTGAAAAAAAAAAAATGTTATTCACGTACGAGACTAGATGCTACGAGTCCGGTTTATATATAAAATAAAACATCCAAATCTATAGTTAATAAAAAGACTTAAGAATTGATATTATTCAGATAGACGGGCAACTCTTAGAACAGTCATGTGCATATAGTCTAGAACCATATTAACATTTTTTTTTATTATGTTGCGCTATTTGTTAGATCATATTGAGTCGTGCGCCATTTTGTTTTTTTTTTTTTCATAATGCTTATAACAATATTACAAATTTTGAATTTATCATTACATTACTTTGTGAATGCCAATGTATATAACAAACAATAGATTGCTTTTAACGATCCTCTTGAATAATCTAAAGCTGAATTGATTGTAATCCGGGAATTTTTTTTATTGATCGATGCCTGTTATCTTTTAGCATGTCGCCACCGGCGTCTGCGCAGGATGTGAAGAATGACAACGGATCCGAAGTAGCTGCGGCCGCCGAGTCCGTGGTTCCGAAGGCCGAGGCCTCCCCTGAGACCGTATGATATAGGAAGAACGCCGCACTCCCCCCCGACTACGACGACGACGGCGACAACGACAGCGACGATGAAGATTACGATTTCGATTACTACTATGAGAACGATGAGGATGACGACTACGATGATGATGATGACTACGGCGATCCTTATGAACTGTACTACTTGTTCACGCAGCAGTGCAAGTGGAACTTCGTGCCGCTTGATGAAGACGATTAAAATAACAACGGATCGTATTTAACCAGCTTTAAGCTCGTATTGTGTACCCTTTTTTTTTCAATAATCACCGATTTGCTGTTTCTGAAAATTATTCAAAATATTAACAAGGAATCAACACTTTAAGTTGATTAATGCATCTTGAAATAGTGAGTGATTAATTTACGATTAAAGTCAATCTCAAGAACAGTTTTGCACAACTCGTACGGGTTGTAGTAAATTTTTTGTTGATTATTCTAAAATGTCAACATGATGCGAACTTAATATATCCTCAGTCAACCTCTAATGAAATTTTTCTGTAATATTAACTTAATTATGGCCAAAGCGATTATTTACGGTCTTTTTGAGTTACATACGACGGGTATTCCAACTTAAGTCACCTATCAACCGTAAATTACCCAAATGCGAAAAAAAAAATTATGTTTATTTCGCCTACCCGTTTAGTTATCCCTCCAATTGATTCGTTCATAATAGTTTAATGTGAAATGTGTTTTTCTTTTCTAAATGTTAGAATAATGTATTTTTGTTTCATAATAGGTCAACGGAGAACTGAGAGAAAAATTATTAGTCGATTACGTTCCAGACTATAGTACAAGTGGAACGTAATACGTTAAATGTGCATATATAAGTGTCTGTAATCGGTGTTTGTAGTGCGGCGATCCGATAGTCTTTAGTATCTTAACAAGTATCGATGTTGTGTAATACTTAGCGCTCGTCGTTCATTGCCATCATATGTCACAAATCAACGCGGTCACACACGATAAGAGTTATTGACGTAGGAAACGGAAGGGTAGGAGTACAATCCTATTTAATGTCAACGACCATCTTTATCGGGCGATATGTTATTGTTTACGTATGACGGCAGTATCGCGTGACGTAAGCTATATAAGTCAAATCGTTATAAGTGTCTCTTTTAGCGGTGTATAAGTATATAAATATTCTCAAAAGTTTAACTTAGCGATAAGATGATGTTGTTCTTCATATCCTCTGATCGCATTCAACGGAGCTCCATTGAGTTTTACAAAGTCAAGTTTTCTTCCACCACACAAAGTCCAAAGACTGAAAGTTTGAATTAAACTTAATATTTATTGATAAATCAGTCTGTCTGTATTTTTTTTTTATTCTCTATCGAGACGCGCTAGTTCTCTTACCCTCCGAAACCAAAGTGCGCCATTAACAACCACCTCTACCCTTCTCCGCGTCGCGTCGTTTCTATTCATGGTGTACGCCATAACGACATTATGTGTACTTAGAAATTAAACATTTATTGTTTACTTTAGAAAAATTTATTTCAATGTCACAAAACGTAATTGAAAGAGCCATTTTTATGTTAATTGAATACGACTGTTGCGCCCTGTTTGCCTAAAAATTAATTAACTTAGGTTACAGAACTGGTGCCGCCTGGTGTGAAATTCATTAGATTTAGTTTGACATGTAACGTTTTCATTATACCCGTGATATTTATAATAGAAAACGCACAAGGGAACGTTTAAGTTTATTTTTATGACTAATATAAACTCTTGGATTAATTTATCGGGGGCAAAAATTAATAGATCACTTTTGACTATTGGGGAAATTGAATTTTTATATTATTTATATAGAAAAGAAAATAATTATTAGTTAATTTGTGGATACCCTGAAATGCTTTCAACGTATAACCCTACGTACGATTATAATTTGGATTGCGGAGCGCGTTCAGGACAATGAAGAGTTGCTTTGAACATCTCGATGGATATCGGATGCTGCGGCCACACTTTTGATTGACCACACTTATCACAACTGAAGATACCTTAAAAATATCTTTATTTTGATATGGTTTATTAGATGGTTTTATTTTTTAAAATTTTTTGTTTCCCTGTAAATTTTTCCATGAGTAACGGACGTTTTGATACAAAGTTATTAACTGAATGACGGATGCAATTTTGACTCGGTTTCTGTTTAACTTTAAAAATAACAAAATCTTTTAATGTTGGATTAGTTCATTTAAAATAAAATAAAAAAAAGGAGACAAAACGAAAAGATTAATATTAATTATTTAAAGGATATGTTGCCATTAATTTCGAATGTACAAATATATTTTTTTTACGTTGTCTGAATATTTCGCTGCTATACGATTATGCTTGATAAGTGTGCTAAAGGAGCGCGAAAAAAAGGCATAACCTTACAGTACAAAATACAATATTGTGTATATTATACTTCTATTTACGTATGCTTTACTTAGTGTTGTAAGTTATTTTTTTTTTATTATTAAGTTCTTATTTAAGTTACATCAAAACGGACCCGAACAAGTTCTTTACGTACAACTTAGATTACATTTTCTATTTAGTATATGGTTTAATTAACAAGGGTTGTTAGATATTTTAAGGAAATTCGTACCTCAGACGTATCAAGCAACTGTCTTTTTTTTTAAGTTGATGATTATGATTTTTATTTTTTAGTACTTCATATTGTGAGTTGTATTACCAATGAAAACTTAAAGGAAACCGAGGTTGGATAAGGGCAGTTGTTTAGTATGTAATTATAATCCAGTTTTTTTTTTCTTATAATATAACGAGTGATGAGAAAAGGAAACATTATTTTTGGATTAGGGATAGTTTTTTTTTTTTCTTACGTTCACCTGAACAAATGGTGTAGATTTTATAATTCTGGTCTACCAGCGTTTATTAAAGCTTTAATTTTAGAAAGACTTGTCCCATCGTTATGAAGTCGGTAAAACGTATCGTAGTCATTAGCTCTCTGAGATAAAATTCTGACATTCAGGTAGGTGATAAGAAATTGAAGAAAAAAAAATATATTTTATTGATATAGAAAGATCACAGTAGCGAAGCGGTGTACGTTAGGATATATTTTCGAACTGGTAGGACAGATGGCTTAATATTTATAATAATGAATCAGAACCAAGGCTCCTATATATTTAACGATAATTTATTATATGACAAATGTTCAAACTCCAGGGTTATACGAAATAGGTTGTATTGTTATCTTCAATTGTAAGGTATTGATAAAATTGTATTCTATAGTTGGTTATTATTTACACAACTGAAGGTTCGTTTTCAAACTCCTGCCCCGAGTACACCGCAGCAGGAATTGTATTTAATCTTTCTTTATAATTATTCAATACGTCCATTATAAATGTATTTTATGAAGGTTTGGGTATATCTAACCATTAAATTAAGGGGTAATAGAAACTAACCAACGTCGCTCTTAAAGTGTAGTTATTATTAATTTTTTTTTTACATTCTATTAGTTCTAAGTCTGCATAATCACCTGATAGGTTTTTTTTTTCTTAGAATTTTATTGAGATATTTATATGTAATTACTCTAAGAGTGAGTTGTCTTTGTTTACATATATTTTTTTTTTGATATCCAAGGAGATTATTAAAGTGTTAGGCGAGAAACATTCCATATTTCCGTAGCTGTAATATAGGTTTTAGCATTTACGTATGTTTTTTAACCAAATTTTTTTTATACCAATGCTCTTACTTTATAGTTCACGAATAAAACAGGGTGCAGCTCTGCAATCCAATCGAATAACGCGGCCTGATTTAGGCACGAGAGATCTGAAAAGGTGGCTCGTATGCACCTGAGGGCTTTCGATTTATTATAAGTTAAATAGATCTTCGATATTAATACTCATTGTTTGTGGCCAAAACGTTTATCATGCCTTTAGCGTGTATTTTTATTTTTGTGAACTATCGGCGTTAACTGTATGCGGTTTAAGTTTTGAATATGTCGAACACCGCCGCACAGGTTCGTTTTGCGTCAGATTACAAAGAGATTACATCGATTCTGCTTTCCTTCTGTGTATAAACTTGAAATGGTTTATACGGAGCGATGCCGTCTTGTTATTAACTACTCTTTACATTCCATTTTTCTACATTTACTATTATACAGAACAAACGAGTGCTCAAACTTTTGTTTCTGGCAAGTATTTAACTAAGCCGGTGACTTTTAGTGTTAGTGATAGTTCGTAAGTTGTATTAGATGTTTTCTGTATTCTATATACTACCGCTCAAACTGTTTATAATATAATATTTATGTGTATAACGATTTAACTTGTCGAATTACGTAGGGTATTTATATGAAAACCACATTCCTAAGTATACTATATACTTCATATCTAAACAATACATAAGTCATAGTATATGATTGTAAAACTTTCTATACAAATGATCCCATATTCAAGATTTGTTAACAAATTTTAAAATTAACGAAATTTCTATAAATTATAGAGATTAAAAATAAAATCATTCCAATCATACGAGATAATTGTTATCAGGGTAAAAATTTAAATGGGGATCATAGACTAATACTTTCGATACAATTAACAGAAGTTTTGCCGTTATAAAATCTAATTTTTAACGGCAATACTCTAATCGGTAATCAGCGTAATTTTTTATGCCAACTTACCATTCATTATTTAATAATAGCGCATAAATAAAATTCATATGTCAATATTACCTTTACATTTAACTTTCACCTGGTACTAATGCCAATACGGTAATATTCATAATATGTGTCTGTATCTTGTAATCAATGGGAGTGCTGGATCTGATTTAACATTGGATTTTATTGATATGTAACAGCTGATGTAGCCGAGGTCCTCTACACTATTATATATTTAAAAGAGGATGGTGTTAAAATGTAGTTTCAGTATCGTTTATCAAAATAATTAAAAATATGACTACAAAAATTGACAAGTTTTCTGATGGGAAACATTCGTTCCACTTGTCGATACATTACAGTCGCTGGTTTAAATATATTTAAATATCCATCCATTTTTAAGTATATAGATGCAGTTTTAAAAGAACATGTTCAGGACTCGGCTTTCTAGATGTGTGTAAACTTTGAAATTTAACAATTTCATATTCATTATAAATTCCGTGTATAGAAACCATGTTTAACTACTATTAACCAACATTTGATTGTCATAGAAATTGGCCAGTATTTGTCAATGGTTTTAGGGTTAGGTGGCATGGGTTATATGCAGTGATATTTTCGTCCGTTTGAGATGGAATCTCGTATGTGTAAGGCTGCTATTGAGGAAATGTGATAATGTAAAAGGTTCGCTTCTGATCCATCTCAAAGAGTTTGTGATTAATGGAAATGTTTAACATCTAGAGTTTTACGGCGCACGCGCACAACTAGCCGAGTAGAGTTTAAACGGTTTGATATCACATTTCTTAAATCCTCCACTCTTTAAAACAATCTCACTCAATCATTTTTAAGAGATTATTCATAATTTGAATTGATCCATTCGTTAAATACACTGGCTTGTTTTGCAGACTTAAAATAATTGTGTTCATTCAATATAACTTAACTTTCGTTTATAACTAATCTTTCTCTTTTTATTGTCATAGAAATGATTGATCTTTAAGCTCAGTTTATTTTGAGATCAAATTTTGAGCTGTTTTTGTTTCCATTTGGAGAGTCAATAGCAGTTGCATAAAACTCTCACGAGAATGAGATGGTTAATATCGGAATAGGAGTGTGTTGTTATTAGCAACTTTAATTCAGTATACATTTAAGGTGTACTTTGAAAACACGGACGCGAAAATCATGGACATTAAATATTTATAATACATATGTATAATTTAATCTTGTATTAAATGTGTAATCTACTGTGACTGTCAATATGTAAGTTGACAATCTCTCCGATTCTATAACCGGGCTCTCTATGTTGTGATTGTCTCTATAATAATTAAATTCTGTAGATTGTAAGTGTACTTCCATAAACAATCTTTCTTGTGCCAACGACAGCTATGTCTATTGTATTAATTCTCATATTAACTGTTTGATGCCGGCGTACTGGTTAATGTTGAATGATCTTTCCTCATACTGTTTTTCTATTACTGTAACAGTTAAAGCAATATAAGGCATCACAAAATAAGTAACGATTGTTTAGATGATTACAGCATTAACAATGTCTTGAAGGCCTGAACCTTAGTCTTGGTGCGCCGGGTTCAAATAGTTACCTCAAAGCTAACTTTCCTCCCTGTGTTTGAGAACATGTATTCATCGCTTGTTATATACCTATTATATGTGTCAAAGACAATAATGATCTCCTACTATTATATAACCTTTTATTAAAAGAAAGAAAACTGATGGATATTTATTTTGTACCGGTTATAATCTGTAATAGCATTCGTACACAAAACAATGTATTCCAAATTATTATTTTTTTATCATTTTGGAAATTGTCTACAGCTTTGTTTATTTTGAGCCCTAAAGGGCATAATGTAGTAGGAGAACATTACAATTAGCTTGTAACTTTAAATGATTCAGTATTTATCACAATGGTAACCTAAATGTTCATCAATAAAGTTTTGTAGTATAAGTGTCTAAATACTAGTGTTTTTTTTTTGAAGATATTTCTTTTTGTTTACTTTGGGCTGATTAAAAAGAAAATAGGATTATTATATATAATTTTATGCCTATAAATGGCGTTATCAAATCCATTCCAACGTTTACTCTCTCTTTATATACTCAACAAAATTAATTTCATTTATTTTTTTATATTAGTTTAATAAATTATACTTTTCTATTTTGGTACTTTATTATTTTTGTTTTCTTTCAGTTTACCTTTTTTTATTGTTTCAAAAACTGTTTTCAGATTTGTGGGTGAATTTAGCTAAACTGATACATTGAAACAATGTACACAATATAATGTAAAAACTGCAGAAACTGTTCACGTCAGTCGTTACAGAACCAATTTGCAATATTTAACTGTTAGTTACATGTGCCAACAAAGAATTCTAGATTAAACATCAATGTATTTATAATAACGTTGTTAAACAGAATTTAAATATTACAATCTCAACCAGTACGATTCGGCTCTGAGTCGGCAGTAGTCTGTCAAAGTTTCAGTAGGTCCAAGAGACGCTAGAACTGGACATTTATCGTACAGATATTTGTCGCAGACGCGTTTCACATCTTCCGCTGTGATTCCGTCAATGATGCAAACACCATCGTACACCGGCAGTATACAGTCGCGATACAACAGTGACCGTCCCACTCTGTGACTAGTGTGCACCACGCTCTCCGATTTCGAAAGCCATTTAGTTTTCAATTGATGCTTACCTCTTTCGACCTCCTCGTCCGTTATCATATTACAAAAGTTCATGTATTCGCTTTGTATCATAGAAACCATGTCGTCCAAGCCCAAACGGTATCCAACAAAATGTGTGCCCCAAAGTGCTGTGTCTTTGTATGCTATATAAAATGATTTGTACGAATCGCAAACATTTTCAAATGATGCCGCCCTTGCAACGTAACTGCCGTGTCCTAAACCGCCTAACTGAGATTTATCCCAACCGCCGACTATCTCTGAAGCTAATTTCATTACGTTGTAGTCGTCGTCACAGTAGGAAGGGCCTTCGAAGGCAGCGGCTACATGAGCCATTGGTTGAGAGTCATCTCTGTAGCGCATCTCGGCGCCTGTATATCTGTACTCTTCAATGTCCTCCTGTTCTACAGCTGTCAACTTACACAGAAACTTACTCGCAACTTCAATAATTTTGTTTTTTTCAACTCCCCCAATAGCCGTCAAGACCATGTTCCCGGGCGTGAACTTTTTGTACATAAGTTTACAAAACATTTTCGAGTTCAAAGCACAAACGTTTTGTAGTGACCCCATCACCGTTTGTTCAAGAGGTGTATTTTGGAAGGCGGCCGCGTGCAAATAGTCGAACACAACTTTGCCATAGTCTTTATCGTATTCTATCATTTCCAAGCACACTATATGTTTCTGCGCCTCAATTTCGGCGTAGGTCAAGCTATTGTTAATCACACAGTCCACCAACACTTCTATAACAAGGGGAACGTCTGCTGAAATACACTCTACGAAGTAAGCGGATAACTCTCGTGTGGTAAAACATTTAATTTTCGTACCGGTAGCTTGTGTAAATTCATTGAGCATTTTCTTTGTTCTGGTTTTCGTTCCTGTTAGTAAAATGTGCTCGAAAAAGTGTGTTATTCCGTTTTCTTCTGCTTGCTCATATCGCGAACCCGCATTTACATACAATCCTATACACGCGTGTCCGCCGCCTTTCTCTTGCGTTGCTATAGATAGACCATTAGAAAGCTTGGATATTTCAACAGGTGGCAAATTTCTTATTATATTCATATAAGGTTCTGAATATTTGAAGCGAACACTCGCTATTTTTAACGGCTTATAATATCCAAAGGTGCGTCTTAACAAATTCCAGTTATGGAACATTTTCGGATGAAATGGTTTAATGAACTCTTTCAAACTTACACAGACGTAGTAAATGCGATTTTGAAAACATTATATTGTCACATTTACATGCAAACTTTTCAAAAATTTAAAAGAAAATTGAAGAATCTGTCGTTTGTTGGTGATAATGAACTGTCAGTGGTTTATAAAGTATATAATAAAATAACAACTTGACGTATAATTAGATATATTACAAAATGTTTCGTGCATTGAATAGATTTTCGACAAAAATCTACGAGCCTTGTTATCGTTTCTACGAAACCCATACGGTAGTTCTTAATAACGGTCTAAGAGTGGCGGTGGAGGAGACGTCTTCTCCATTAGCCTGCGTTTCGATGTTTGTGCAGACCGGGCCTCGATTTGAAACGCCCGAAAACAATGGCATTAGTCATTTTATAGAGCACATAATGTGTATGGGATTGCAAAGTATGGAATCTAAAACTGTTGAAAGTTGCCTCAACAATATAGGAGGACGGATAACCGCGACTACAACAAGGGAATATCAATCATTTACCGGGATTGTGCCTGCGGAGCACACGTTAGCGTTTAATAAACATAATCTCTCTTATGCTAACTACTGTCGACATTCGTAGTGATAATATTGAAAAGGAAAAAGAGAACATGCTATTGGAACTCCAAGATCGGGAGAGATCGCCTAAACGAATAGTATTTGATTATTTGCACCAGGCCGCTTTTCAAGATACACCTTTAGCAAAGAACGTTATGGGACCGATAGAAAATATTTGCACTTTCGAGGAGGTTGACGTAAACTCATTCTTCAACCAACAATACAGACCTGAAAATCAAGTGCTGGCAGTATCGGGAGCAGTCCAACAAATAGAAGTAATAAGCCAAGCACAGAAGAAACTTACGCATACCGCTTGCGGGTCAAGATGCCTTAGTGGTTATGATTTATGTCGTTATACCGGCTCTTCAATTGTATATCGCGATGATTCGATGCCTTTCGCGCACGTCGCTGTAGCAATTGAAGTGCCTGGTTATGAGGATCCCGACTTTTGGCCTCTTTACGTGGCAAATTGTATATCGGGCGATTGGCACAGGAGTCAGGCTGGAGGAGAAGGTAACGGCGCTTATATAGCTCAAGCCGCCGCGAGCCTTGCTTGCGAGTGCTATGAGCCATTTTACATCATGTACCAAGACATTGGACTTTGGGGTGTATATTATGTGTCCGAGAGGGTTGATGTGAGCGATCTTGTATATAACATTCAATGCCAATGGATGAGCTTCTGCCACAATGTAACAGAGCCAGAACTGCAAAGGGGTATTAACTACGCAAAATTTAAGCTATCAAAGGAAGTTGACAATCCAATAACTTCCTGTCGTGATATAGGTCTCCAAATGTTATACACTTGTTCGAGGATGTCGTTGCAAGATAAGCTCCAGAGAGTGCAAAGTGTTACATTGAGCAGTATAAATGCAGTGGGCCATAAATATATTTATGACAAATGTCCAGTCATGGCAGCTATTGGTCCTACGGAGTGCGCAACTGATTATGGTAGATTAAGAGCCGGAATGTATTGGTTGAGATATTAAAATCATCATCTACATTAAATAAAATTAACAAGTGAAAAGGTTTCACTAATTTTATTGTTGTATTCTTGTCAATTCTTGAAAAATGTTCCTACAAATCAGAGACTCAGTACCAAAATAACTTAGATGACGAAATATCATAATGCAGTAGAATATTTTTTAATTACAAGATAAAATTAATCATTTTCTTCATGTATAAATTACTTAATATTATAAATAAAAAACCTAATATTAACTAATGTTTAAAGTAGCAACTTCCGTAGGTGTGGTAATTATCTGAATGCTTTTTTTATATAACAAGCAAAACAGGTGACATAATTGCGTAGCAATAAAATTAAAAAAAAAGTCGAGTCTCGTAGGCTTTGGATTTAAATATAATTCTGTTGATTGTTTTAAATGAAAATGGCTAAAAAATTAGATAAACAAATACACGTGGTATTGGATGTTGGTACACAGTACACGAAGGCAGGTTTTTCCGGCGAATCTTTTCCTAGATGTGTTATACCTACCAAAGTGGGACGGTGAGTAACCTAATTTAGTGAAATGAGGACATCAGCTCTGTCAAATCTTAAGTGCAGTGATGCAGCATCTATATCTGTCCTCAATTGGTAAATATCAGTGATCATAATGACGGATGTATCGCGGCGATAAGCGCATGTCGATGCTAAGTAAACATCTTAATTAGGGCCCAATTATTATTTATTAGCGAACCAGTTAACACTAGCATGAGTCTGATAATCACCTCGCTTTCTTTTCCACTTTGAAAGTT
>DWLS01002401.1:0-18183 GCA_018246255.1 Pachliopta kotzebuea | reverse complement strand
ATAAGCAATAAGTCAATATTTTTAGTGAGAAGGATGTGTTGTGATCCACTATCGTAGACCCCCATTTTCATTTCATGGACCCTCAAGTTTTTTTTCGCTGACGTAGACCCTTTGCAGGTTGTCATAGACCCTCTGGGCTCGATATAGACCACTTTGGGAATAACTGATCTAGACCGTCTCCGGCAACTGAGTTCTATCACCAGAGAAGATCGTACTAATAAAGGATTAAAGTTCTTTAAACGGATGCTTTTTATTTAATTATTTTAAGAACATTAGATCGCGTCTAATACAAAAACACAATATAACAACGCTCTTTGTTTTAGAGAAAACAAAACAATCTATGAAGTGTACATGAAGACGAGATGACGGATATCTACGTACTGATAGGTTCTAGGGGGAGGGTCATAAGGGGGCAGGTCTATGTAATACCCATCCGTATTGCAGACCCATTGTTAGGTTATTGTGAAGCTTTGTTGTAGGTATACAATGGATCGCGAACTACTCGCCGATGTGATTGATTACACCACCATCACATCGAGCACCGATTCGATCCTCACTCCTCTTTCTGTTTGAACGTTTAAAATTATATTATCTCATATCAACTGTCAAATTGAAGTCGTGTTTTTTTATCTATAACTTCTTCTAAGTAATATTTCCTCATGACTGAGGGTCGTGGTCATCATGTGTAGTGAACCATTCGACTTTCATGTCAGTTATAATGAAGTGATGTTCCTATTGCCTTCTCCACTTCACATACTAGTCCGACCGCGGATGGTCATCACATAGATATGTAGGTTTTCTCACGATGTTCTCCTTCACCGTCAATCCATGATATTAGCTGGTGTTATACTAACTGCACGTAAATTGAAAAATTCATTTGGGCAGGCGGGATTCGAACCCGGTACATTCGGAGCGGTACGCCAGCGTTCAAACCACTAGGCTATCACGACTGAAAATCTATAACACTTCACGTCAGTTTTACATTGTGTTGAGTGGCGATGAGACTGCTGATGGTGAAACGCGTTCACTCCGAATACTGTCTCTTACATCTTGATAGATAAACATAGCAATGTTGATATTGCAATGGCTAAATTAATTTGAAAAACTTTACTATCAACTTAACTGCATATTTATCTATTAAAAAATTTACTCACACTAACCTTCCAAAAAGAACTTAATACCAAGAGAAATTCTTTTCCAGTCTACCATAGGGTTGAGAAGAGAACATAAGTAAAGGTGCAGTATCGAGTTATTACCTAAGTTATAGTTACATACAATATAACAAACTGGTGCATACTAAAATGATTTTTCTTAAAGTTTATAGCTCCGAGATTTGATACATAGCATAAATAAAGCACATGATAAGTCAGAGTTATACTAACTGCATATAAATTGAAAAATACATTGGTGCAGGCCGGATTCGAACCCGGTACCTTTGGAGTGAAAGGCGTTCAAACCACTGGACTATCACGACTTCATATTAACGCGATTAAGACATATACTGTAAGAGGGGCGATACAAATATATCATGAGGTCATGGGATTTCTAAAAGCGTCTCCGAGTTGCATAGGCTTAGTCAATGCGCCATGAAAACACGTAAAAGCAAGTGTCCTCGCAATTAGGTCTTTCTGGCTGAGTGCTTACAGCGCTTCCTTCAGCTGCTAAGTAGCAGGTTTTAAATCTTACTGTATTTTAATTTGGGAGGTTATTTCAGTTTAGACCTTGATATATATTTTCAATAGTTGAGGTGGTGATGACGAGCATAACGTTAACCTGATGGTGATAACAAATTGGCGCTAGTAAAGATGGTATACACAGCACCACATTGCGCTAATCGCTTTGAGACGAAAGGTGTTAACTCTCGTTACCTCTGAACTAGACAGCAAAGAAATGAACAAATAAAAATTGTCAGCAAGGTCTTGGCCCACACTGACCAAGGGAAAGAGGAAATTGATAATAAAAAAGGTCTCGTTACCTCAGTAATTTCACTAGCATACAGCCAGAAACGGAGAACAGTAATGTTTGCTCATTACTATTTGGAGGTAGGAATGATAGCTGCGGTGGGGTGGTACCTACTTAGACGGTCTTCGGAAAAAGAGATCTACTACCAGCGATGCATCAGATATTCTTTTACTTCACATTTAGAACTGCAGTCACGTATTAATTGTACAACTGGCTTAAATCATTAACCCCGTTTAGTATTCTAGTGTTACAGGTAATGCAATTACAGGCAGCGATCGATCTAAATCTGGTTGTTGCAAAAGCCTCAACTTTCCTCCCGAGTCTAGTTGCTTTAAACAAGTTTAGGAACTGGTCACCTGCGCTGACGCATTGCTTTCCTTATTAGGTTCTATTGCTCTTTACGTTATTCAGTATACGTTGATTTTTTTTAAATGAGATTAGGTTTAAATGTATATGATACTGAGTTCATATACTGAATATACTTATTCAGCTCATTCCTTAGGGCTCACTTAGGGTATATATAATGTGTAGGTTAAAAAAATGTTAGTAAAACTGAACGATGACATATTTGTATTACGAGTAATTTTCTAAATAGAGTATCCTTATTTAAACGACAATGTCCGTTCGTCCGTCTGTCCGTCAACAATTTTCAATCTCGAGAACTACAAGGGGTGGGAGCTGGGGCTGAAATTTGTTATACGAACAGATCTCGCTTATATAAGATCAGAGCCGTTGGAATTTTGTTGGTATGTGGTCGTGTTACCGAGTTGTGGGTGCCAAAAGTATTAGAATTTTGTATGGGCCACTTGTTTTTTCTAAATCCTTAAAGCATCTCGCTGGTATATATCATCAACTAGTTTTGACGTATACGGATAGTCGGTCTGTGCGCTCGTTTGGATAACATGTGTTCATATGTGACACATCCCATGTGCCGGCGTGAATTCCTCCAGCCTCTCTATCCAACACATGTTGTGCCACTCCAATACGTTTGAAAATTACAACAGACGTATTACTATCGTTCTGTGAGGATGCGAATTTTAACTATTATATTGGGGATCTATAAATTACTTATTCTCAACCCGTAAGTTGTAGAGCCATTACAAGCGTGAATGGGGTTATGAATAAGAAAATAAACATTCGTACGATATCAGACTACCTTAACGAATTTCCATCCTTCTAAATAAAACTTAAAAAAACTAAATATTACTGTAAATATACAAGACGTAGGTAAAGTCCGAAAAGATCAAAAATAATCAAAAGCCAAACTACATCAGGAATAGAATAGTAGAAGCTAATACGGGTCATGAAAGTGAGGTAGATAGTAGAGAAAAATAAAAGAAAGTAAAGAAAATAGTATAAATATAATAAAAGAAATATCAAGGCCCTTTCCCATATCATGAAGGAGAACGCTTTAAAAAAAAAACATTCACGATATTAATAATGATTGATATTCACTGTCCTGGTAAGGTAAAATATGTTTCCAAATATCCTAATTATTCTCTAACCTAAATCTATCTAAATCTAATTATTCTATACAGTTCTCACAGTCAACAATTTCCTTAGTCGACTTTCTAAGTTTATTCACAAGCAATACATTTACACAATAAAGCTTGGTGTTAAGAAAGCATTCCAAGTTGTAACGTACAAAATGCATAATATTAAAACCGGTCGCGATAGGTCCCGGCCACTTTGCTAAAATGTTGTGCAATATACACGACTCGCATACATCCGGTTCGGCGGCTGTGTACTGTGAACGTTTTATCCGTCTGATAGCCCTCACATTGCTGGGAGGAATGGCTAATGGTTTTATGGCATACGTGTGAGGTCTTCATTGGCAGACTCTTTGGATTTTAAAATATAATTGTAATTCTGTGTTAAAACATCCGCTAACCCGCATTTGGCCAGCGTGGTGGAGTTATTTCTTTATGAGACAAAGCTTTTTATCTCAGCTGTGGGAATGTTAATAAGACTGTTTATTATTATTACAAACACAGTTTAGTGACATACAAAAAATATTTGTTATATATTTTTCACTTCTCCAACTATGCAGTAGGACCCGTAGCCTGGAGGAGTATGTAAACAATATCTCGGATTTTATCTTATCTATTGCTTCTGTGTTTCGAAAAAGGTCAAAGTAGTTTGTTTTCGATTTATTTGCGACTCAATAAATCAAGCTAAAAGGTAAATCATATAATGACTAGTATTATTATTTTAGCTTAAAATATATCTTTCAGACTTCACTTAACACATCATCTCCCACTTCCTTTGTTGACTTGCAGAGAATGCCTGTAGGCATTAAGTCCGCCTATTGGACACTAATTTAAGGCATTGCGATAAAGTTTATTCAAATTAAAAAAATTTACTATCACAAATTTTGGTTGAAATGATCTTGTTTTTAATTTTTTAATTAAGTCAAAATTTTTGGTAAATTTGCTGCCATTACAGCATTCCAGTTATTGGCTGTCAACATATTAGACTCAGAGTATTCTATACAAGTATAGTTCATTAATTACTTCTTGCTATTACATGAGATATGAAATGGAGAAATTTTTGGCTCATTGTATATAAAAAATAAAACCTGTTATCTCGTTAAATGAAAAGTAAGCAGATTTACATACAAATATTTTTGCAATGATACTAATACTTCTATTTCTCTCCTCGACCAAACTTTGTCAAATTTTTGTGGATGAAAATATGAAAATAAATATGTTTCTACTCTAATCCAAGTACATTTGAATGCGTATTTATTGTAAATATTACCTAAAGACACTACATGTCATAAATAATATTCGTAATACTAATTTCGTGAAATAATTATGAAAATACTAACAGAATTTATTTTGGTTTCCGTAACATATACAAATAACGACGCTTAGGGATTGTATGGGAGTGCGCTATCTAAATTATTCGTTTTAGGTATTTAAAACTCATTAAAACTCAAAGACGTGATGACGTGGTTTCAATAACCTCAATTTCAGATACAAAATAGACTATTTTCCAAAACTTTCACCAAAGATTTGAATCGGAATCTTTTAATTTTCTTTTATTCAACGAGGCGAAGAGACGAGCTTGGTATTTACTTAATGGTAAGTGATACGTTTGTCCATAACAACGTGGTGTTGGTTAAGATGGTATACATAACACCACATCGCGCTCTTCGCTTTGAGTTAAGTATCGTTACCTCAGTAATTTTACTAGAACACAGCACCCTTCAAACAGGAACACAATACTATTTGACGGTAGAAATAGGAGCTGCGGTGGTACCTTCCTAGGTGGTTACGGGCAAATGAAACCTACCAGTAATCAATAAATTACAGAATTTGAAAGCGTCAACTGAATTATTATTTTAGTAAAAGTACTATAATAACCTAAAAACTTAATTGATACTGTAAGCATGCTAATTAACGTCAGATATTTCCAAATTGCTCTTACGTTATCCCCGTTAGATAATCTCAAAGGCCTCTGTCAATACATGCTGCGAATAGAATTTGCCCTAATTAATACACTTGTAGCTTAGTGTTTATTTATGTTATCTCGTGTAGCTAACAAGTGATTCATTAGTCATAACATACAAACTGACAGCAATCTCACCTGTCGATATATCAACATCTCACAATTCCTTTTTCTGGGACAAATTAGCTGGTATCTTGATGAATTAGTTTCAATAATTTTTGTTCTTGTTACCTATAACGTTCATCTTAAATATGATTAAAGCATAACTATTAGTGCTTAGGTTTACTTACTTATCGCAATGTGATCATATTACAATATTATATATAAACATTTCCGCTCCAAGTTATTTTCTAGATTATATGAAAGGGTGTAAGAAGTATCGTACATCTAATGGGACCCAAGCCAACCTCACCTACTTGCGGTGCATTCTGAAGTTTTGGATCCCCACCAACCCAGATTGAACCAACGTGGTGAAAACTGCCCAAATCTCCCCTATATTTGGGGAGACCTATGTCCAGTTGTAGACGTCTATCAGCTGACGATGGTCCAATATTAAATCTTTGTGATGGTACTCAAAGGTTTTAGTAAATAATCGTTGTAGTAACTCTAGATTGTTACTTTTATATTCGCAGCTTATAATTAATATTCTTTATAGTCAGAATACAATACAGTTCTCTTGAAAATAATACCAATGACTCTCGCTTCTATATAGCTAGTGCCCGAAATGCAACAGGGTCCAACGAAGCGAAATACATTTCGACAGTCGGTTCAGCGTTGCCATATTTTCAATGTTGCCAATTTATTAAAAAACAAAATATATATATTTTTAAATCAACATTGAGAAGTAAAAAGATTTACAAATTTTATTGTCGCAAATGTCTCATTAACCCTATAATTTCAAGTCTTAGGACTTATAAATCCAAAATGCAGTCCATTAGGTTTTTGCAATTTACATTAGCTGTGAGATATATATGTGTGTATACATATGTGTATACATATGTGTATATTTTAATGTATTAATTTATTAAAAACTTACATATATATATGTATATTTGTATTAATTTAATACATTAAAATACATGGTTGATTTCATATGATATATGAAACAAGTTTTTTTTTAAGTCATAGAAGCATTAATATAAATGTTTAGGTTTTTTAACGACAGTCACAGTAATAATAACAGATTAATATATTATAAGCAAATAAGATCTCCGACTATAGTTCAAAGAATAAAAGCAATAATAAATAACAACAAACAGATAAAAAAATGGTTAATAAAAGGAAGTATCAAAATCAAAAATAAGGGGAGTGTGTATGATGATTCCTTGGGAGAAGCCTATGTCCAGCAGTTTACTTCCGCAGGCTGATGATTACTGATGAAGACGCCCGTATTGTTGATGTTGATAAAACAGATTATGTGAACTTTAAAATTTAAATTTCAGAATTTACAAAATTTTATGCTTCTGTAATTAAGTTTCATTCTTATCCCATCGACATAAGATGCAAATCTAAATAGAGCATGCAACTACCTATTACCGATATTCGTCTGCGTAGTTCTTCCGGTTCATTATACCAGAATCGAGTTTTTGAACCGTACGGTTCGCCTCTTTGTGGAACTTTCGATGCTAACGAGAGATGCACTTTTATATATTACGTGGAAGAACTTTACACGGCAGCTACAAAGGTTTTATTTGTAGTTACATCAAACTATTTTTTTTATCCAACAAGGCGACGAGACGTGGAGAGCGCATATTTGATACATAACTTCGTGACGCTGATTAAAATGGTATATCTAGCACCACATTGCCCTCGTCACCTTGAGACATGAGTTGTTAAGTCTCGTAACTTTAGTAATTTCACTAGGCTTACCTTCAAATTGGAACACAGTTATGTTTGTATGCTGCTGTTCGTTTATCTGCTGCGATAAGAGCTGCGGTGGTACCTACCTTAAGGACAGAAACTTTTACCACTACAAAATTATATAATAATTAAATATTGATAAAATAAGATATTACTATTAAACTTCGGTAGAGAACTGACTAAAACTATTATACTATAGTAATTTGTTAAAATTTAGAATGAATTTCATCTGATCGTTAAGGATATGAAGTTCGTACCATTTAGCAAATATCAGTTAACAAACTATTATTATATTAGTACCATCTACTAGGTATTATACTTAGATATGAAATAACAGTCTGTTGTATAAATGTGAACCAATAAACATATCAAATAGCGAGGTATGTGTTAAATTATTCATGGAGCATACGGGGCAGTCCTGTCATCAGCCGGTGTTCAGATCTCGCCGCGATGATTCAGCGGACCGCACTTGTTGAATAAATAACAATTCAATACAAAATGTATTTTTTTTCTCCCTACAGATGTGTTCCCGGTAGAATGAGCCATTAGTCATCCGGGTCATGGCGTCGTAGGCGCCGATATCGTTGCTTCTTGCGGTGAGTGATTTTTTGCTCTACATCTATGAACACCTTTAGCTGAACCATTGGACGTTTTTAAATTATATACTTTATCGACATTTTACATTTATTTCTACTGATGAAAAGGTTACGTCTAGGTATTAGCAATTCTTATTGGATGGAGTTAACATAATATTTTTTTGTTCAGATTTTAGGGATCCTTCTCTTGTTCAACTCCTTCCTTTGTTCAATGTGGTCCAAGGCTAATGCCACAATTTTTCTTTTTTGTCTCAAACTTTTCTTATATATTTTTACCCTATTTCACCTTCCATATTTCAATCTTCCCTTTCTTTCCACTTATTATTTTTTACTCTACATCTCTTCTATAATTCTCACATCGTGCCTTGCGAGTTAAGCAACAGCCGTCCATCGAGATCCTACTACCATACTTTTACTTTTTTTCCTTACGTTTCCTTTTTTATTTCTCCTCTTTACTTCCTTTGTCTTAGTGTCCTATTGTCCTCCCTTTTTTTATTTAGATATATTTTTGCAGTCTCTACTTTTTGGCAGAATCTAAACAGCATCCGACGACTGCCACTCTGATCACTCATCACCTAGCATATTATATTAGACTAGTTTGTGCTTATTTCCCCAGTATCTTCACTAGCTTACAACTCCCTTCAAACTGGAACCGCAATAATGTTTGCACACAGTTATGAAGCAGCGGAAGTAAAAGCTGCTGTGGTAGATACCTAGACATTTTGTTAATATTGTCTTTTTTTATATATTCTTTGAGGTTATGGGATTTGCAAGACTTTCTCGTGATGATAAGGGAAATGAAACGCTTACCCATAACAACGTGGCACTGTTTAAGATGGTAAGTTATTGAAGTCTAGATACCTCAGTAATTTTGCAAGCATACAATACAGTAATGTTAATATATTACTGTTTGGCGGTTTCAATTGGAGCTGTGGTGATACTGAGACGGTCTCCGGTAACAAAGACCTACCACCGAAATTACTATTTTCATTAAAGATTGCAATTTTTCTATTCAACTGATGAGATCGACTTTAAATTCACATTTGTTTGCTCTTTCAAATCTCTTATAACCAATAAAACCTTCGCAAGAAACTGAATATAAAATCCCGAAAAGAAATTATGGAAATCATTAAAATAATATTTTAATTTAAATAATATGTGTCCGATTCTGGTATGTAAGGGGTCTCACACAAAACCTTACTAGGCCCAAGTGAAATTCACCTGCACGTGGAGTTCCATATTAACAAACGAGAATTTGGCTCTCTACTAACCCTCATTGGGCCAGCTTGCTGGTAGATGGCCCAAATCCCCCCCTATTAGGGGAGGCCTAACTCCAACTGTGGACGTCTATATAAAACATTTACCACATCCGTCGGTTATAATGTGCTACATTATAAATGTCTACTAACGTGGTGAACATTTGCACACAATATGTGCACAGTTTTTGTGATGTAACGATAACGTTGAATGATACAATGTGTACAACACAATTACTACTTTTTTATTTGTAACTAATCTATGGACTTTTAAATTTTTTTAATATATAATAATAACACATTCCTTGTGCTCTCTTTGCTGAAGACCGTATACTGCATAAACTGTGCACGTCTTTCATGATGAGAAGGTTACGTCTGGGTATTAGCAATTCTTATTGGATGGAGTTAATAAGTTTTTCTTCAGATTTTTGGGATACTTCCTTTGGTCAGTGTGGTCCAAGGCTAATGCTACAATTTTCCGTTTTTGTCTCAAACTTTTTTTCTATATTTTTACTCTATTTAATCTTTCCATATTTGAATCTTCCTTCCTTTGATTTGCACTTTTTGTCTTTTACTCTATATCCCTTCTATCATTCTCACATGGTGCTTTGCAAGTTAAGCCACAGCCGTCCATTGAGATCGTACTACCATTCGTTTACTTTTCATCCTTCTCTTTTTTTATTTCTCCTCTTTACTTCCTTTGTCCTAATGTCCTATTGTCCTCACTTTGTTTTATTTAGATATGTTGTTTCAGTCATTATTTTTTGGCAGAACCTAAACAGCATCCGACGACTGTGATTATCACTCATCACCTAGCATATTAGATTAGTTTGTGCTTATTCCCCCAGTAACTTCACTACCTTACAAATTCCTTCAAACTGGAATTGCAATAATGTTTTCACACAGTTGTGAAGCAGCGAAAGTAAAAGCAGCTATGGTAGTAGTGATGGGACTCTAGTGATTTTTTTTCACTCGAGTCACTCGGTACCTAGTACCTTTCTCACTCGAATGAAGATAAAACTCGAATGATTTTTATTGGCTCAAGTCACTCGGAATATAAAATTTGAATGACCAAAATTTTAAAACAAATTAAAAACATGTTAATTTTACATAGAAAATGTGTATTCATTTTCGTATTAAGGTAAAAGCTACTCAAAAAAACCTAAACAAAATTTAAAAAACAGAATTTTCTTTCAAACTAAACCTGTCATACATAATCAAGAAATTTCTTCTATCAACTATCAGTCGAATCGGAATATTATAATTTACTACTAATAAGTTCTAATCCAATTTAATTTATTCTAACGAGGAACTTTCATGAGATCCAAATATGAACAGTTTTATTATGTTCTTACACAATTTAGGTAACAATAAACATACTTCAAAATTTAAACTTGAGTCAATAAAAATCATTCGAGTGAGAATGTTACTAGTACCGAGTGACTCGAGTGGAAAAAATCGCTCGAGTTCCATCACTATGTGGTAGCTGCCTAGACGGTCTCCGTCAGGGATGATGGGTGATGATGATGTGTTCTTCCAGGCGGGTCCAGTGAACCGTGGCGATGGTAGCGCCGGGCCTGTCCGACGAGTACACGCCGCCGCGGCTCTCGCGGCTGCTGCACTCGCTGCCCCACATCAACGTGACGCTGCACCGCGTCAACGACACCTTCGCTCCCAACTCGCCCATATACCTTGAAGTGAGTACTCATATTTTTTCATGTGACTCTGATACTTTCCATGTATAAATTATGATTGGATACATACCTTAATAACATAGACATAAAATAAACTATCTCATCTCTATACCTGGAGAACAGTGTGAATTCATCAGGCATCTTTAGATACCATCATAATCAACAGTCGATACACGTCCCCTGCTGGATATTGAACTTTCCAAATAATGAGGGGATATGGGACATCTCTCACCACGCTGGCTTACTGTGAGTTGGTGGGGAGTCTGACCCTCGTTAGGTTATTAGCAGGGTGAACCTCAAGCAGGTAAAGTTGGCTTGGATCCCGTGAGCTGTTGTGTGGAACTCTTTACACTTAGTACTTATTTAAGAATTGGGTAATTTTTATGGTGGTACCACAAATAACGGCACATACCATTTTATTGATTAAAAGATATTAAAAATTGGAGGCAACATAAAACAAAGGATAAAGCACAATAATATTTTCAGGCTTGAATATTTATATATACAAAGCTACGATAATATAGCAGCAACTATACAATATGATTGTATATAATCTATGGTTTGAAGACATATCATCCAATTCCACACGAGATCAGGGAATCGAATCAAAGACCTTCGTGACAAAAGTTGTTAACCGCCGGCATTGACGAAGTTAATTGAGCGAATCAATGTTATAAGCAAAGTGCTTAACGACAAAGTTAAGTAACCATGTATAACGTATAAGTAAGCAACTTAATTGTAAGTTGGCATCTGTTCCGCTATTTGTATACAATATCAGCGTTGCCGTGACATGTACTAGAAATAACTAAACTAATTTAAGTTCCGATTGGTTCCGTTATTTACGTACGTTTCAATTTAAACTGAAAGTGGGGATTTATTAAAACTGTCGCTCTATACTGACACTGGTAATAATTGACTACTGTGTAGTAAATCTCGTGATAGTCAAGTGGTTTGAACACTGGCTTTCCATTGTAAAGGTACCGGGTTCAAATCCGGCCTACACCAATGAATTGTTTAATTTATGTGCAGTTAGTATTACACCAGCTAATATAATGCTTTGACGGTGAAGGAGAACATGGTGAGGAAACCTACATATCTATGTGATGACCATCCGCGGTCGGACTAGTATGTGGAATGGAGAAGGCAATTACAACACCAATACATTATATCTGCCATGAAATTTGTCGTGTGTTTCACTACACATGATGACCGTGACCCTCAGTCATTAGGAAATACGACTTAGAAGAAGAAGTGTTATAGTCACTTTTAAAATTTTCATTCCATTCAAATTCCTATTAAAAGATATTTAGCTATTAGGATATTTGAAGTCTTTATCCCAGTGATTCTCAACCACTGTGCTGCGAAATTCTAAGTGTGCCGCCAAATTTTAGATAATCCCTTAATAATAAATATACAGTTATTTTTGTAGTAACTATCTATCTTTACATATTTATTTAATTACACTTTATTTGTATAATTACAACAAAAAGGAAAAACATTATGTACATGAGAGACACAGTAAACAAAAAGGCGGACATAATGCCACAAGGCATTCTCTTACACTCAACCTTTCATATTGTGAAGAGAAGAGATAAAAAAATACAAGTAGGTGTCACAAAAAAAAAAGCAATTAAAAATAATAATATAGTAAACACAAACATGGTTATACAAATAAACTACATAAGAATCATATATACTATACATATCATTTTGTCAAACATTTAAAATTATTATCATAAACTATATTACGCAGTTTGTTGTTTCAAGTTTTAAGTTTGTTTTAAGTTGTAAGTAAATAATATTTAGGCTTATTTTTTCTTTGTGTGCCGCCAAATTTTGAAATTTTTAAGTGTGCCGCAACAAAAAAAGGTTGAGAATCACTGCTTTATCCTTTAAAAGTAACGAGACAATATTTTATGTCTCCTGTGCTATGAATAAATACACCCAGCTTCTTGGGGAAGTCAGGGTTATGTGGGATTTATATCAGCTGAAACCCCTCGGTGGTCATCCTTGATGCATTGCGAAAAGCCTGGAATCTCCTATGTAACTCACCAGTGCATGAATATCTCCCTATCCCCATATTATTATGGGTACGCATATCACTTGTTGTCAGGTAATTGTCTCACTCTTTTCTGTATTTAATAAAATAAAAAAAAAACGAAAATATCCGAATTATCCATCCTACTGGTGGTAAGTATCTGTTACTGGAAACAGTCTAGGTAAGGTACCACCGCAGCTACAATCGCAACCGACAAACAGAACTGCGCGTGTTGGAAAGGTACTGTAAGCTTGTGAAATTACTGTGGTAACGAGAGTTAACGACTTGTCTTAAGGCGACGAGCGCAATTTGGAGCGGTGTATACTTTCTTTTTTTTTCCGTGGGGAATCTTCGAAAAGTTACATTGCCTTGTGAGGGGAGGTCAAGGTTATGTGGAGATTTTTACCCACTAAAACCCCCACAGTGGTCATCCTCAACATTTGGAGAGGTCACCTGATCTCCTTTCGGAACACAACCTCGGCCTCTATGCTGGCATAGCCCGTCCCGGGGACTGACTCATGCAATCCCCAACATGGAGCAGTGTATACTGTCTTAACCAGCGCCACGTTGTAATAGACAGGCTCTTATCATCTTATAAGTCACTTACTGTCAGGTCTTCTCGAAGCATATGTGAGTGGAGTAAAAGTAGTCATGTAGGTAGAAATAATCCAATATTACAATCTACAAATAGGGATTGCGCCGATGGCACTAGTTTCCAGATCGAGGTGACGCAAACAAACGAATTGTTTACAAATATCGCCGCCGGGTCTCGTTTTGATACTATCGCCTGGTAGCAGGTCAGCAATCAGCCACGTTAACTGCTACATTTCCTGAGTCATATATATTACTATACATTACTTGGGAATGCTCATAAGCTTTACCAAGTAATGAGGGGTTTGGGCCATATCCCACTACGACGGCCCAATATCGGTTCGTGAGGAGCCAAATCCTCGTTTGTTGTTTAGCATCCTGAACAACGAACAGATGACTTGGGTCTCATGAGTTGTTGTGGGTCTCCTTTCACCTTCACTCTCTTTTTGGATGTACAATATATTTATAAAGAATTTGGAAATTTTTACAAATGTATTTTTTTTAAATAGTAAAAAGAGTTATATATAAACAAACTGTTTAATATCTGTTTATATTAATAATTATTGTTTTTAACCGACAACAACGAAAGAGTTTCTCATTATACTGAGACAATGTACATTAGTTAGGGTCTTGAGACACAAGCTGTGCCTTAGTTCGGGACCCTAAGAATACCATGTGTTATTAGTATTTAAGAAAGGTTGGAAATAAATAAATACATAAAAATAAAAAAATAAATACGTATAACTATTTCTGTTAAAAAGCGTAAAAACTTTTTGCTAACTTTAGTTTTTCTAATTCATTCTCTTGCAGAGTACGACAAAAACATATTTTTCTTTTATTATTATTAAGTCTTTTAATACTTTGTTACTCTCTTTCCGTCTCTCCTCTTTGTACAACTTTTATTTTCTTTATTCCTTACTTCTTTCATACTTTTTACACTCATTATACATTTCATTATTTTATTTCTCCTTTTCTAACTTTAGTTGGCTATTATATTCTCATTAAGTTTTTAATACACTAATGAAAGGCGTTGATTTATTACAAAATATTGTTTTTACAAGGGATCAAGTGACGACACTTTATTAAGATCACAAGCGTTGACAAAGCGAGAGGCTTTGCTTAGTAACGTAGAATAAGTACTTGATAGCTTAAGAGGAAACTGTAGTACTTCTTCACTTTACTCTTGTAATGCGTTAGTACGCGCATATTGTTGACTTTTCTTAAAAAATAATCATACATTAATGTTGTCGTATCAGCTATAATGATATATTTTCTTGTTTCCAGAGTTTGGGCATCTTGGGATCGATACCTGGCGCCTGGCTAATCCTCACTCTCATAGTGCTGCTAATATACCTGCTGACGAGATGCTGCGACAGGAAGCAGCGGCCGCCTAGAAGTATCATTGCACTCAAGGTACAATCATCTGTAAACTTCATTTTAAAATTTGGTATAATGTACTACACAGCTTGGCGGTATAAATAGATTTTGCGACGATATCTATCCAAAGAAACTAGAAATTTTTATTACTTCAGAACTTTTCAACACCAGATGTCGCCTGGTCTGTTTTGCTATGTACCGCCTAGGTAGATTTGTTTTAAACGACGAAACGAGAAAGGCGTTCACTTTATAGTTAGTATACGCTTGCCATAACAACGAGGCGATAGTTAAGTTGGTGTAACCAATACCACATCGCTTTGGGACATAAATTGCTAAATCTCGTTGCCCCAGTAATTTCACAAGCTTACAGAACCCTTTTAACCAGAACAAAGTAATGTTCTCACAGTACTGTTAGTCGGCTGCAATAGGAGCTACCTTGGTACCTAGCCGGTCTCCGGCAACAGAGACCTACCACTAGTTAAAAGAAGTAGATTCGCATTAGTCGCCTATTTATGCTACCGAGTTTATATATATATTCAATACAGAATTATCCTGTTAGTACACCATACTCCATATCATCAGGGTCAAAAACCTTGAACACACAAAGCTGCATCTGCTTTCGTGTTATGATGCTATAGCTTGTAATATTTCAGTCGGCATCTCTATTTAAAAACTGTGAATATAATCAAATCATTTCTCGCGGCTCGCCGAATGATGTAATATACACGTGTGGATAGTGTGGCCATTATATTTGTATATAAAATACGGATATTCCTTATACATCTCTTTATTTATTATCAGCTGATAAAAGCCCACTGCTAGACATAGGCCTTAAAGATTTCCACTCAGATCGGTCTTTCGTTATCTGTGTCCAGGAGATTCCCGCGACCTTCAAAGGTTTGCCGGTCTACCTTAGGAGAGTCCTCTCAGTACCACGTTTACCGATACGCGGCTTTATTTTTATTAAATACGGGTCAATGCTTGACCACGATCCCACCTGGTGTTAAGTGATTATGTGGTCTGTGGTGGTAACGCTCATCAACCCAATAAGTGCCTATTCACTCTTTTCTTGAAGACCCCCACATCGTTTTTGGATGGGAACACTGACGCCGGAAAGTTGTTCTAATCCTTTGCTGTTCTTATTAGAAATGAGCTGTTGATATTAAAACTCTTAAGACCTTAAAGTCCCATCGGTTGTCAGTCCTTCGAGCACTGTGCCTCTTTTTACATTGAATGTTATATACTGTCCCTAGAATCCATACAGTTCAAACGAAGTCTGCTGACCATCTCCTGGGACTGACGCACCTTGAACGGGAAGTTTACTATCAGTCTATAAGACTTCACGCAGTATTGGACGTGTTAAAAAAAAAGACTTTCCACGTATAGGCCGAGATATGGTGCGCCAAGTGGTAAACACCATTTGCATCGCTCTACCCGTCGGATCGTTTCATATTTTGTTTTGTTTCCAAAGCGTTGCCTGTGTCAGTGAACCTATTGTTGTATGTCTGTGACCTTCTTATTTCACAACACGCAGTAGTTGCTCATTATTATTTCAACACAATGAAAACGCAATATATTTTTAAAATCTACAATTATCGGTCGCGTCATATTGACGTCATATAGCTCATTAATACATTTAATATCTTGATAGATATTTTTACGTTTATAATTTAAAACGTTGACGCCGTACGATGTATTAGGCGAAAAATCTAGATTAGTTAAATAAGTCTATACTGTGTATTAGGAGACCGCTTCCGGAAAGTAAAACAGACGATAGTACTAATGACACCTTTGATGATGGTGCGAAAAAATCTATTCTGATTAAAATATATTTTGTAAACGTTTTATTAGCATTATTTACGCTTCATTATATTAGTACAGGTCAATGAAATGATATTTTCATAAAAAATACATTACTTTACTAAAAATGAAAACCAGCAATGAAACACAAAGTCGGTAGCTAACGATCGAACAAATCTACCTCGAGATGAATTTGGTTTCAAATTGAACCTTATTCCATAAGGGCACGGACCCGGCGCGACCATGCGGTCATTTATCTGAGCATCAGCTGTTTTTGATTTTGTGTTTCATTGCTGGTTTTTTTTTTTGTAAAGTAATGTATGTTTTATGAAACTAACGTTTCATTTAGGTGTACTAACATGAGCGAGCGTAAATAATAAGTCTAATAAAACGTTTTGAAAATATGATTTTTTTTTAATCAGGATTGATTTTTTTCCTGTGCCTCCACCAAATGCGTCATTAGTACTATTGTCTGTCTTCGTTTTCGGAAGCGATCTCCTAATGCACAGTATAGACTTTTATTTAACTAGTCTAGATTTTTCGCTTAATACGTCGTACGTAGAAATAATTTTTTTTTAGGTGTGCATAATTTTCATCACATATTTCAATGTAGTGCTGTGCATTGCTATATTGTTTAACATTATGTTTGCTATATTGTTTTGATTAAGAAAAAGGATTCAAATAATTGATCTAAATATGGTTTAAGAAACTTTCTTATGATATATCAATGTACAATCAATGAGAAATTTCGATATGTGTTTTAGTACAAACAACTATTTGTTGAGGTATAAATATTCAGTATGCGATTATTATATGTATATATGTGATTTTGTCATAAATTTTTCACTCTGTTTACGTACACGTAGTAAGGGGGTAAGGTCGAATCATTCACGTATAGTGTATACCACTTAACCCTTCACAATTGTCCCAAATACATTAATCAGAGTTACAATATGTTCTACAGATTGCCTGGCTCTTCGTGCTTATGAATATATGGTCGGATAGTTGTATAGTTCAGGTGACCTACATTTGTCACTACATAACTATTAGAGCTTATCAATAAATTAGTTCCTGCCTATGGTTATTTCGGTAGAAAGTGAAATAATAGAAATTTGTGCAATTATAATATTCATTTAAGCTGCCAAACGAAAGATGTTATTGTTACTTTTATTTTGATCGTAAAGAGAACTAAGTATTGATAAAGAAATTCAGGGTGTAAAGGGTCCCATATATCACGGGACCCAAGTCTCAACAAACGAGGCTCTGGCTACGCCAAATCGCATTGGGCCAGCGTGGTGGGAGACGGCCCAAAGCTCCCCATTATCGGAGGTTTCCTATGTCCAGCTGTGGATGTCTATCGTCTGATGAATAAAGGGTAACAGTTCTTTAACTAACCCTTTGCACTCCGTTGTCCCCTCTCGTGGGACATCGTAATTCTAGCCTATCACTCCGATGTCCCCTCTGACGGGACATTAAAGCTTATTAGCGATTACGGGGAATTAAGTTATTTCTGCGCAACTTTTTGAGACGTGCATGTTTCCCTGATGTTTTCTCTT
>DWLS01002400.1:0-18186 GCA_018246255.1 Pachliopta kotzebuea | reverse complement strand
AATATACGTATAAAAAATTTATTAGCACGAAAAAAAATTAAGACCAGGCGAAATGTTAATAATTCGACATAATAAAAGTAGTAAAACAGATTAAAAGATAACATTTCCAAATTTTTGTGATTAATTTGCAATTAAAACCTGAAATGTTAATAATATTAGCAGAAATATAACTCTTATTAACAATTTCCTCTATACTGGTTATGTCATAATTATACCATTAATACTAACAAAGGTCATATAAAAGAAGTCTAGCTTAAAGTTATAGTTTATATTTATAAACCTCTATTCCTAAGTCCTCACATCTATCATAAAGCATAGTCTTGGTACGGCTAACAGAATTAGGATCGATCAACAAATAGGCAAATTGAGTTTACAAATCAAAAGTTTTATGTTAATGGAAATTGTTAAATTGATTATGGAAATCTAAAATATTTGCTTAATGGGTTAGTATACAAATTTCAGTTAAAAAAACTAAACAGCAAATTAAAAGGGTTTTAGAACAAATAAGTATAAGAATTGTGTTACTAGTATTTAAATATTTTATTGACGGTAAAAGTATACAGGTGAACTTAATGTAATAGCATTCTCCCGCCAGTCTGCTCTGGGAAAGGAACAAAATGAGAACTGTATAAATGTATAGTTTTATGTAACATGTATATGTGTACAGTTTTATGTAACCGTTAACAAAAGTACGTTTTAAATTAATTTAATATAAAAGAAAGTAAGATAAACGCAGGCGACAAAATTCCTATTGGAGGAACAGGTAAGACAGTTGATTGTCAATCGTAACCGAATCTCGGTGATGTTGCGCAACCTGAACGTGAGATATCCCTCCGTGGGCGGCGGGAACGGAATGCCGGAGGAAAGCTGCCGGCCTTGACACTACGACATTCGGTGCGAGCACCACGGTAATCCTTTACGGAAACAGTAACAAACGGAACGTCCAGTATACAAACAACCTGTGAACTGTTCTACGTACTCTGTGGTCAGTAATGATAGGGTAATACGTGTTTACTGCTCCTCCACGCCCCGCGCGCCGCCCTCCCGTATCGCATCGTGCACGGTAATTAAGACACCTCGAGCCGCCTCGCCTCTTCAGTAATAGTTTAGCTATGTTTACCTTTTTTATATTCATTAATTTAATTAAATATACTACTGTTTCGCGATATGGTAAATATCTATATCCTTCACTACATGCGCAAATATTTCCAGTCGCAAAATGAAACAAAAAAAAATAGGAGAAGCAAACGGACGATTATAAAATGACCCACGTGAACGTATTCGTGCGGACAATATTTTAAAACAAAATGTCACACGCTTTCCACGGGTGTCTACACCCCAGTCCACCCGTCTGACGGCTAGGGGTGAGAGGGAAGGGTGGCGGGAGCGGCAACGTCACCCCCCTTTCAACTGGTGGGGTGTCATTGTGGACTGTGGTGTCGTAACTCCGCGAACTTTTTAATTTACAATTAGGTAGCTTCCCATTTCTCTGCCCTATTTAGCTCTCGTTTTTCCGGTAGCCACAGCCGTAGTTCATAATTAAAATTTATTTATCGCGATACTCCGAAAGTATAAACCCTGAAGAGATAATAACAAGGGAAAGTTGAAATTAATCTACATTCAAATTAAACGCTACAAATGTCCATCAAAAATGGAGAATTTATACAAAAAAAGCAAATCTCTTATAACGCTAATACATACGTAATCAGACAGATCGATAGATCTGATCGATAGATCAAAAGAATCGATAATCAAGGTACAAGGTCCTTTCATGTTCAAGTGCATTTTAATACTATTTGACAAACCGATAAATCAGTCTAAGAGATCCTTGCCAGCAGGGAGTCAGTAACAGTGATTACTTATTGTGACATCCGCCCTTCTAATTATCTTGTTTCAACAACATTTGTTGCCATTGTTGGTTTTTATGACGACGGGATGGGAAAGTTACATGCATTGTTGTTTAAAGTAAAAATAAACACAGCAGTCGTTCCGAAAATACAACAAACGCAGACGACAACTACGAGCATTGATGAACCGTGGATACTAAGACATGGGTTTAAATATTAGTAAACAAACAGACCACTAGATGTTACCATTGCTGGGGTTCAGAGTCTTCTCTCGCAAGGCGTGAGAGGCATCTTGTGGGAACCGTTATACCTATAGACTACAGTAATTGTGTTAATTTTTAATCTCAATTGATAATTACTGTATAACTAAGGATCTAGTATTTCCAAATACAATTAGGTAAATTAAAAAAAATCGATTAGTACAAAACACCGCATTGCTTTTTCTCAAACTTAAACCTATAACTGTAGTAGAATATTTTTAATTTAGTTATTTGTTGTAATCGAAACATCTTGAGTGAGCTGTCTTTAACAAATAAGGCAGATCAAATGATGTCACAGGCGCCGTTAAAATGACGTCGGAGTAAGTTGACTCAAATTCTATTATCCGTCTAGGTATGCAGGCGGTGGGGGAAAATGAGGGTCTGCCTGCCCTGTTCCCCTCTCCCTCATCCCCCGTTAATATCGGGCGCCTGCGAACTTTCTTGTTTCCCTAAAGATATCGACTATCAGAAAGTGGTCATGATACAAATAATAGATTTTCTCCTTCATCAATATTTAACGGTAAGGACGAAATATATTGTTAAGATATTCTGCCTGAAATCTCATCAAGAGGATAAAATAAAGAATCTAGTGGAATACCGACATTACTTATGTATTATACGACGTCAAACCAAATAATAAACGATATATGTAGAACAATGTAGAAAGAATGATTAAACAACCCTTATTATTGAAGCCCCTATAGACATTAGAGGTTAAGCTTTAGGACCTCTGTTATTTTCTCTGCTGCAGTTCTATCAAGTGAAAACTAATAATTCAACTTATCTAGACGGTCTTCAACAAGAAATCTACCATTGCTGTCTACTATATACATTGGTGTCGTAAAAGAAGAACCGGAAACAATGAAGTGTTTGTGATATCTTTTATGTTTCCTTGTATATAGTTTCATGGTAATTAATAATATTCTTCTGTATGTGCATATTTAAGCTAAATTCTCCACGACAACGTTTTGACGGGTAGTACAGTGCTGCTGGAAATAGCGTGCACGGGGGCGATCACTCTATTCTATTCGTGAACTTATGTAGTTATTTTAAGAGTTCCGATAGCTCCGCACTGTCGATCGCCGGTCGAACCGATGTGTAATTTTATCATGCTGTTTCGATATGAAGAAATTTAATTATAATAAAATACGGATTGTCTTGTAAACAATACCTTAGGAATTTTATAAATCTAAGAGCATATGACCCTATTGATGTCTCAACAATTATAGCACTCACGTTTAACCGACACCGGAGAAACGTTAAAAACCTTTGGTATATGATTAAAAAATAATTTTAAATAAACTTATTAGAGTAACTGTTCTTCTGTAATTAAATTTTAATAGGTAAGAACATAAAAGTTTATAGGCATGTCATTATTTTATTAAAATATTATTTCCAATGAAATGTTATTTCGTACTCCTGTTCAGAATTTATATCTTGCAAGCGTATCCAATAAGTGGCACCGCGGAGATAGAGGGGTAGATATAGCATTCGAACAGAAAATCAGACGCTGTATGTCTAGACATGGAGCAATTCCACGGGGACGTCTTCGAATGGCGCGACGTCCCCGAGGCAAACATATTAGTCTAAATTACATGTATTTATTAAAGACTAATTGTTACAGAATTGTTATCCTTTTTATTACTGCTCTCAATAAATATATAGGATTAATCTATAACGAAAATGAATACGACTGCTGCGAGTACTGAAACTATTGACTACCCGTTTATTATGACAGAAACTTGTATCTGCGAACTCTATTATCACCTTCTTAAAGTGCTATCTTCTTTCCTGGGACGGCGATCTAAAAAGCGTTACACCCGACCATTTTGAAGTTCCATACTACCAGCGTAAATTCCATAACTAGAATATTCTTCTTTGGCCCACACTTCTTTCCTTGAATCTTCTCTTGTACGATGAGTTGCAGAAGTTCGTGTTTTGTGTCTTCATTATGTGGTCTAAATATTTCAGCTTACTGTTATTAAACTCTACAATAATATAATCAATATTTTATATTTTTAAAATGATATTAACAACATTAAGCGAAAGACATCTCAAATGCTTTATTAACATGCACCACCATTGTATTATCCCGTTAGGATGCGCCTTTATTGTAGTGAACAAAAAAATCTTTCTAGAGCGCACCGATGTCTTCGACTAACAAAAAAAAAACCGAAAGCGAACACAAATTAGAGAATGGCGATCGGTATGCTTTACCCGTGACGCGCTCTTGTAATAAATCTATTAAACCGACAAGTTATATCCACAAAGTTACAAGCTGTTGAATGATCATAGGTATACTAATACTTACTAATAACTACAAAGCTTATGCATACCAATTATTCTTAAATAAACATTAATTTTTAGAAATTAACGATTTTATACCATACAACTATCTTACCGTTTCTTTGCATCTATAGGATGGGGAAAAGTTTAGTCTGATGGTTAATTATTAGCGTTACCCTTTATAATAATACTTTCCAGAATTTTATTACACAAAATCCGACTGAACTGGTTTGCGTACGTCAAATCAAGTCTTGTTAGTCCAATAATTGCAGTAACTGCAGCCCCCTTTTCAAACAGGAAGTCGGTAACGTCTGCACACTATACACCGGAACAGGAATAGGCGTCGCGACGGTGTACACTTAGACGGCCTCATGCAAATTACCTACACCAATAATATAAACAGTCATTGTTTTCGTTGTCAAGTCTATGTAAGTTACTAAAATTTTATTATTTTCGATTGCTGGTTAAAGTTCATAATATATATGTATACAAAGCTTTAATAAAACAATATAACCGATTAGTAAGCCTATTTATTTAATCACCTCCTGGTTTTTTAATTACCAAAATTCTTTGAAGGCTGCATGTCATTTGATTATGAAATTTTCGCTCCAATTGATAGAAAACTCCTTTGTTTTAATTTTGAAGACAAATTATTTAAGCGGTGGGAGGGGACGTCTGGTGAATGGAAACGGAGCTGCGTGACTAGTAGGCGCCTGGAATATTCCACAATTTCCCAATTTGTTATTTGAAAAAATCTTTACCTGCTGTTAAATAACGGGAAGGAGCTGTGCCACGTGCGCGGCCCGCCCGCAGCCTGCCGCGCCTTGCGGACACGGGCAGGCCTTCTCTTTTGTGTGAATATACGCTTCACTTTTTTACTGATGGTAAGTCTCTATTGACGGCGACCGTCTAGGTAAGTACTACCGCCGCCAAACAATAATGTGCCAACTTTACTTTATTCCTATTTGAAGAGATTTGTAGCTATTACAATTATTGGAGGCAGTTTAGTCTTGCTTAATATACTTTATTTCACAACGAATACAATAAGCAATTTATATCATCCTAACTAGGGCCTGTTTCTTACCGTCAGCTGGGCAATTCATCAAAACAAAACTTATTCTTAGCGCTAAATATTAGCATTCCTTACATTATTACATGTAAAGAGTGAAAGTTTTAAATTATCCTACCCAATATTTTTTGTAAAATAGATCAATACGCATTATCTATGAACAGCTCCAGTCACAACAATATATGATACGTAACGTACGAGTTACCCTTTTACATGTATGATATGAAACATAAGCTTTTCGGATTTCACATTTTTTAAGTTTACGACGTCAATTGTCAGTTTCTTTTAACAATAGCATTACAGGGAAAAATATCTGGAAACGTAGATAGTACTGGGTGGCGAAATGAGTTGCCCTTAGCCGGCGAGGGTGTGAGGCGTACGAAATTTTTGTACGGTTTAAGTGATAAGGTAAAAGATATCGCAGAAGTCCACGCTAAAGTATTTCATTTGTATAGTTGATTTTAAGAAAGACTTATTTTGGATGAAGTTTACACATAGATATACAATAATATTCGTGACTTAATTAATTGTTGAAGGATTTTTTTTTTATTTTACGATAAGAAATACTTCAAATGTTAATTTTATTACATTGTATGAGAAATATGCATTAAGTACTGTATGATTCTTTGTGTGGAAAAATCAAACGAAGTAATAACTTTAAAACAAAGAGAAGTTAAAGACACTTAGCCCGCTATATTTTCCGTTCATATCTTGGACCTGAAATCTGAAGAGCCCAGTTAGATGGAACTCTCCCGTTCTGCCATAAATCTTGGGACCCTCGACCGCCACCCGGTCGCTCTCCGAAAATATCTATAAATACCCTCCTCCACGTACATATTTCAAACATTAACAGAGCGACCCCAGAGTCGAATGACAAACCCGTACTTTCATATATAAATATATAATTGTTGGATACTTGTCCTCTAGTCTAAAGTTACTATCGATTAAATAATTATCGCATTTGATATTTTTAGTTTACGAGTTGTTTTTATCAGAAACCTTTTATTAAGCTTTATTTTCCTTTTTCTATTTGCATCACTAGAATCTTATATAATCAACAGTCTAATCTTCACGTAATTTTGTTACTATTCCAAATAATGCAACAACATGATAAGTAATACTTTACAAGTTAACAAAGAGATGCTAAAGGAATTTTTGCCTAATGAAGGACCTTAGTGCTTAACAGTACATTACGTCATATCATTGTTCCAGTAAATTGAATTCCAGAGATCTATTCCTCTTGTTGCGATACCACGACCTCGTTCTTGAACAATGACGTTCTTGAACAATTACTGCAGATTATTATAATAGAATACGATATGCGCTTTGTTTCAGGTGTGGACACCTATGGACACTAATATTTAACTAAACTTAATGCTATCTAGAATCTAGACATATTTCCACTTGTAAATCACAATTATTTATTAATTGAATTTAAGTACAAGAGTGTTTTAGTGATGATATACTTATGTTTGTGCTTCATTGTTAATAAAAGATAGTAAGTTAAATTTTTTTTTTCAGATTCTTGGTGGTAGTGGATATAAAGGGAAAACTTCGCTACGATCTCGGTTACTTTTAGAATTTTTGTCTTCTGCTCGGTTTTTCCCTCGGACGTTGATTACAGTTCCATTTTTTTATTCTTTGTAGCAAACCTGTAGAAAAAGGAATACGCTTACTTAATGGTATGCAGCGTTTTCTGCTAGTCAACCTGCGAGATGGCGGAAAATTGAGAGGTGTATAGTAGCAATTAAAAAGTGTTTCTTTTCTTACCTAACTAATGTTTACATTCATAATACAGCTTATATTTTTTGTTATATTTTTCTAAGTGTAACAATACAATGTCTCAATTATTAATCGTTTGACGATTGATTAATTTATAACTGTTGTGTCAACGAGCTATCAATAATCAGTGTTATAATTACCATTGTTATCAACAGTATGAAAAAGAGATCTTAACCAGATTAAAAAAAAATTACAGATTGTTGTTATCTAAATAGCGAAGGCGTTATGGAAAAATCGGAGTAACATCTCCACCTATGAATTACATGTAATAAGAGAATTTAAATTTTATATTAAAGAACCGGGACGAAATGATAAAAACAAAATAAAACAGGTTAGCGGTCAGAGAGCTGTAGTACTTTTTTTTTAATACAGTTTTTACTGAAAGAATCTAATTTTTTAGAGTAAAAGATTAATATATACTTATCTATCGAGATCGCTCCAAATGAAAATGAAAAAGAGATTCTTCTTTGACTTTTTATATACCATGGTTGTTAGTCTAATTCAAAAATATACTAGCAAACCCCACAATTCATGTTTACCAAGGACCTCCATTATTTCTTTGGCGAATTTAAATAAAATCGGAACTTAATTTATTACCAATTTCCAGTTATTGATTAACGAAAAAATTTATGATTAAACGTATAGTGTATAAACTAGGATATATCAAAACTCTAAATATTTAATTAAAAAACAAAACCTACCCACGTGGTCGTGTTATTCAAAGAAATAAACAAGTGTGTACTGAAAGAGAAATTGATTTATTATCGTTTAACCGGAAGTAAGAAGATGCACTTCTGTTCGTGTATTGGATATACGTTTACGTGTAGGCAACGCGACAAGTGTTTTTGCAACCCGCGCACGGTGACTAGCGTTATAAGGCGTCAGTGCAAATTATTCTTGCCCATGACGGGCTCACAATAGAGGGCAAAAACCTCTAATCGACTCACACTTACTCGATGCACTATTACATGTTAATTATTGCATTCACTTACAGCAGCGACGCAGTGAACGTGTCTACACTTTTTTATTCAATTACACCGATATTGTACGCAAATTAATTTACATTTTTACTCTTACTTAATATTTGATATATTTGAAATCGAAAAAATGAGTTTTTTATTACATACATATTTCAATTAGCTTAAATAATTGGTAATTACAAATTCATCATATTAAAAATATCTCCGAATAACTTACGCATTATTTTTTTATGATAACCTTAATAAATGAAAAAATGGTTTATGCGAAACAATTCAGATATCATTATAATGACAATCGAACTAGTCGATAATCGTAATGACGATCACTTAATTATACGATCCATGCTTAATTGTAAGAGACTAAATTTATGGTTAAAAGTATAGTGAATGCGGTGGGAGATTCAACAAGCGAACCCTCCGTTTTCAGGCGCGCAGAGGGTGTGGGCGTGAGGGTGGCAGTGGGTAGATGGAGTGGGGTGTTGGATACGGCCGGATGCGATGGAAATCACAACTCTGCTACTATATCCGCTTTGGAAGCGCGCTACTTCTAAACGTTATGTTATTGCGTTCAGTTCTCTTTTAAATTAAGTCATTAATAATTTCTACATAAAAAAAAGTGTATTTTAGCTTATAATAACTTTTAATTTTGAATTTCTGTTATATTGACCAAAAAAAAAATTGTTGTGCATATTAAATTTTCATCCTTTATATTAGTATAACGTAAAAACAATTTGTTACAATCAAAGATATATTAATATTAACCAGCATATGTACTCGCAAGTGCGGTTATCGTTAGTATGTCTGCGTACGTGCGTCAGATCACGTCTTATCTTTATGATATACATATAAAACAATCAGAGCTACTTTCTGTCTGTCAACTTCAAATCGTAACTGAAATCTGACTACGGTAATTATTCATAGTTCCCTTATTTGCACAGTAACACCACGATAATATTCTACATATGACGTTAAACACGTATGCGCAATGCCTACATAGATGTTTTGACAATAATAAATATATCAAAATATTTAAAAAATAGCAATTACTGAAATTGAGGGATTATTCTTATTTTTTTCGGTTAATTTCTGTAGAGACTGAATAGATAGTAAGGGTAATTTAATAACAATCTAAAATTTATTATTACCAAAAAATCAAATATTAATTTACTGGTAATAGTGTAAATTTGTGAGTAATACTAACGCTTTCCTTTAGCGTTAATAAAAATATACACAGGAAGTTATAATATACAATGTCTGTAGCTTAATGTAATATTTATTTAAATCATATTAAAATTTTTTTCGTATACTAAAAGAAGAAGTTGTCTAAGAGCAAAGTTAAAAATTTATTTAAAATCTTGAAATTTAATTATATTAATGATGCAAATTGCAAATGGAAATTTTCAGTGTACGGATTCAGGTGCAACGTGCGCCGGCGATTCGTATCGCACAACCTTGATTCTATTCCGCGACGGTCGCACTGACACGGTTACAGAGAACTCGACACAAGCAATGACTCAATCGGCCGTCCGCACCCGCTCCCACTGTGGTCACCATCCGGCGGGCGATGGTCAGGACAACACCGGAACATTACATCGAAAATTTTCAAAACAAACCATTTCATTCTGCAGTTGACATTTTGTTTTATTGAACAAAAAGCGACGAGACGAGCGCAGCATTTACTTGATTAAGGAATACGCTTGCCTATAATAACGTGGCGCTAGTTAATATGGTATGCACAACACCATATTATGCTCATCACCTTGTGACATGATGTTAACTCTCATTATCACAATAATTTAATAATTGAAAAATAAAATAATTTCATTCACAGAACACGGAATAAAACCAATCGTTCCCAGAACTGAAATCAACTTTAAAAAATTTGGCAACCCTACAAGCAAGTGACGAAAGCACCATCCTTGATATACATTATCGAGTGTTTATCGACTTGAAGCAGTATCAACACTCTAGAGCAGACAGTACAGACCACCAAATTAGCCTTCAATTAGAGTCTGATGCGACGTACAATAACAAACACTCGTCGCCCGCGCCGCCGGTGCTCTTTGAAAGAATACTCGAGAATATTGCGATACGATGCACGACACAACAATACTACAAACACGGTGACTAGTTATCCATACAGACCCTCACTAACTCTGCTTTTTATTCAACTTCATTGAATACTTTTGATCGATGTGCAATAGCCTAAAAGAGCATCTTCTTACCAACCTGGGACAGAGTACGACGAAGACAACATTACAATACTATACACAAATAGCAAAAACAATATTAATGTAATGAAATATAATTTTTGTCAGAAACCATCAGAAAATTTAACGAGATCCCAGTTGTACCTGCCGGTGTTACTAAAGCTCTATCTTGTCAAAACTGTGATACTAAAATATTGTGTTTCAAGAGGCTAAGTAGTAAAATTACTTTAGTAACTGTACATTCTTATCTCTCAAGGTAACCACATGTGTTGCTGTATAAACATTCTACATTGCACGTCGGTATATATTATAGCAGAAAGTATTAAATAGAAACAGGCTATTGACAATTTCGTCTTCTCACTTAATTGTTAAAGAGAAGAATATTTTTTAATAAATATGCGATTGTTTATAATTATAACTTTAACATTAAGTATAATATAAACAGCCCACTTAGTTCTGACAATGCTAGGACATGATGCGGTCGCTCAAAAGGAAGCCTACACTCAAGGTCATTTGTTCATCAATGTCTAGCTAAGCACGAGTTAATGGATATGTTATATTATGAACATAAAATATTTAATAGATTTCTAACTTCGTCAGCTCAGATAGAAAAACTAAGGCAAAATATTTGCATTGCAAATAAAAACAATGACAAAATAGCAAAGATGACGCGTGTGAATATTTCAAGATGATACAGATTTTCCGAACAGCAAGAGGAAAAATAAGTAAACGAGCGAGTAATTTGCGAACGTGTACACACTAACCACACACACGTAAATGAATACATCAAGCAAAACGAAGTGATTTGTAAGCGGAAATATTACACTAGTAACAATTATCAGTAAAATGGCAACGCGCTTTGAATTAGCGAACAAATTTTACACGAGCCATTTCACATATACTTTATTAATTTTCATTAGAAGCAACATTTTTTACTTCTCGAAAATCGTTTTATTTTTATGAAGAAACACACACGAGTTGATAAACTTACGAATAGATTTAATATATATATATAAGAAAATTTTATTTAAGTCTATTTTAGCCTTTAAGGTCGTCGTAGAAGAACTTTGTTGCTAAATACTCTCTACATAGGTACCACTGTCGCCGATCAATACAATCCAAATAATACTGAGGTTCTTATTAAAGAGGAAGTATCTGGAGAAAATACTGAAATTGCTATTTCTTATTTTATTATCAAGTAACGCAATTATTAACATCTTCATCCTAATTTTTAACAGTTGCTGTCACTTACCATCTTGTATGTATGAATATACTTATTTCAAAAGTTTATAGGATATAAAAAATTTTAAAAGTCTTTCTCAGCAAAACATCATTATCGTTTTGGTTAAATAGGCTGTTCCTTTAGTTTTTATAAACTCAAAAAAGTATAGTTAAATTTTGTTTAATCAAACAAGGGCAACATTCAACTGCATGATTTCTTTATTTATACGTAAACGAACTTACTTAACAAGTAACACACCTAAAAATATGTTATTTTAAATTTTATTAACCACATTGGATATCTTAATTTATGATACATTGTCACAACTCAAACTCGGGAGGCATTTTATATCTGCCAACCCGTGAGATAGAGATAAAGAATAAAAACAATAAAAGCAAGACTTAATATATACGTAAATACGAGTACAAATAAACGTTTAAAATACAACTATGCAAATTTAAGGTAATCTGAGAACTATTTGAAATCGGCCTTGTTAATACTTACTTTCAAATTCTAAGTTACCTTTCTTTAATTTCTTCACTAAAATAGTTCAGCAAACAAATTAAAAGAAAGTAAATAGAATGCTAATACATCTATCTCTAATACATTGCAAAGATAATAAGTCAGTTCAAGAATGTCAACTGCTTAAACTGGCACGTTAGAAAGTGAACGCTATTGTGGTGCTGGAGGTGTTCCACATAGCTTATCATTATCAGTTGCGCGTACGCAAGGGCCGCGGGGCGGAAGTGATCTTGCCGCCGCCGTGTCGCTATAACCGGAAGAAGGATCCACTCAGGTCGTGGACCCCAAAATCACGATTGCAAGAAGATGTCATTTGCAAACTGATGCAACAACGTATGAATAACAATAGAGCGGTCACGCCCAGTTTTGAATAAACAAGTAGATGCGATTGCTGTGTGGCCCATTTAGTAAATTGCCTAACTCGATTATTGAATACTAGTTCTATGACCAGTGAATGTTTGAATAATTGAACGTACAAGACTGCTTCGCATCTTATTCAATATGTGAGGTACGTAATGTTTTAAAATGTTCAACAACTTTACTACTTATTTACAGTGTAATATTGTGATACTAATTAGTAAAGTTTTAAAAAAACAAGATATTAACTTTTAATCTATCTAGAATTTTTGATACGATTTATTACCTAAAAATAAATCCACTTAAAATTTATTAACTGATAATACAGAAGATTCATTTAAAGTAAAATTAAATCAAAGACTTCTGCACTTCACTTGTAGACTTTAATACATAGTGAACTCATTCTGCATAGTTCGTACTGTAAACAATACATAAAGATCTGCCGGTACTCTATCATAACTACGGTATCAGGATATCTGTCACCATACCCCTCCCGTGACTATAAGTGCTTTAAAGCACTTGAAAGGTAATTCAAAAGTACTAAAATTTATATGTTTGATTAATTTTTTGGCTAAACAAAGACTTCATCGTATGATAAATCTAGCTCCTTATAAATTTTTAGGCAGTAGTTACGAAATTTAAACTCTTTTTAACTTGACGAAGATTCAATTTTTACCTAAATTTAGGTAATGTTATTCTAGACAAGTATTTTGTTAATTATTATCTGGCATGTTCTTAAAAAAACTACAAAAAATTTGACATTATATTCGAAAAACAATGGTTGATGAATTGAAATGTTATTCCTTTGGAATATACGTATCTAGGCTGACTAATAGTAACCATTATCGTAACTCCTTATTTCTCCTGTCACGTCGTGTTTCCCTACACTTAGCATCTGTAGGCCGTGTAGGGAAAGAAAGTGGGCTAGGTATATCTGGGCAAGGGCCTGTCTCATTAGGCTTACAGATCGAGCCGCTTTAAAACAAGATATACATTCGACATACAAACGCTTTCTTGCTAGTTAAATATTTACATACAAACCTATGTTTGCCTCTGAGGGACGTTTCAGAAAGTTTATTTCTACTTCAATAGTAGTATTTTATAATTTATTTCACGTATAGAAGAATAAGCATATATTTTTTTTCTATAAACCATAATGAATTAACAACTATCAACGAAATAACTCAAGCAACATTTCCACGAACAGTATACAGTCCAAATAAATGTTCGGAACCATTTCCTGTTTGCAAATATGATTTAATATTTTACCATATTCACATACTTATCAATATTAATTACAGCAAGATGTAATAGTAAATGGTTTTAAGTGGTTTAAAGAGTGAAATCCTGTTACTAAAGAAAAAAAATATTGTTAAAGGAATATTCCATTCCTGTTGCATGTAGTAGAAGCTTATTCAGACACGTAACAGGTTATTTTATATAATAAAAGGTCAAAAATCATAAGCAATATCATTGACAAAGAAATCCAAAAGTAAATAACACAAAATATTTCCTATTAATACGTAGTTACTGATACGAAACCACAGCTTGATAAAATGTTCGTATGTTTGTTTCACATACCTAATTATTGACATGCACCACATTTCATAGAATTATTAATCGACCATTATAATATAACAATACTGATAAACAAAATTTTGGGTCAAATTAATGAGATATTTACAACATTGTATGATGCATATAAAATATATTATTGAGATAGCAACTGTTAAATTATTCTCTACTAAGACACACTCATATTAAGAGCTAATGATAGGTCTCTATTCCCAGAGACCGTCTAGGTAGTTATACCATCGCAGCTCCTCTTTCTGCCCAGCACTGTGCAAAAACATTACTGTGTACCCGTTTGAAAGGTGCTGTAAGCTAGTAATATTACTGAGGTAACGAGACAACGCCTTTTATCTCGAGAGGACGAGCGGAATGTGGTACTGTGTACACCATCTTAAGCAGGACCACGTTATTATGGGCAAGCATATCAAGTACCAAGAAGTGAACATACAGTTGTGCTTGATGCCTTATCAAATAAAAAAAACTTAATTTTTTCCAATTGATGTAAGCATAAGACATCACAGAACTGACTATAGCTACCAATTTGTGTACCAAAATAATAACCTCAATGAATATGGTTCTTGTCTCGTAATTTTAAATAATAAATAATCATTAGCATCGAGATACAAATTGTAAATAACTATAAGCATGCGAAAATAGATTGTGTATATTGTAGGTATAATAAGTAAAGAATATTTGAAGGATAAAGGACAAACTGGTTACAAATAAAATGCGGAGACGTACATATTAAAATACATAGAATGAGTTTGAGATCGTATAAAATATATGTAAACGGGAACCCTGATTGATAGGGGAATGAGATGTACAATAAAAAATCATTAGTATTGAAATATAATTAATTTGTATTAGTATATATTTTCTGAACATGCCACTGTGCACAAATTGCTATAAATATGTAACAAAAATTATGTCGTAAAAAGATTCTGTATAATTGCATATATAAATGATAGTAAATATATAAAAAGTACTTAACAATATGTATTTATATTTAAGAATTAATATTTCTTGTGTGATATTAAAATTAAATTAGTTTCAGAAACCATTCATAGTTGTAATAAGGAATAAACGTGTTTGTTTAATAAGGTAAAATAAAACGCACAGGCGGTAAAGCGTGTCTAGCTAACCTTATTTGGGTGCAGTAGACGCGGCACACACTCGGCTCCTGTGAGCTGGCGTGATGCAATTATCAGAAGAGGCGAGGATGTTCAGTCGTGGGGTCGGAGCGGGTCGGGAGCGGGGCGGGAGCGGGGCGGGAGCGAGGCGCAGGCCGGCGCCGCGACGCCGCGTCCGCGACCTTATTACTGCGCCTCTCCGCTGCCGCTCGGCCAACGTACAACCTCTTTCTACATCGATTGCTTCTACTCCTACAATTTATACTCTAACTTAGCACTCACGGCTCATCATACAATCCATATTACACTTATAAAAGTTTCTATACTTATTATTCGTTGTAATAACAACTAAACAAGCCGGAAAGACGGCGCATGAGTCGTTTTATTGTCCGCATCTCTATTACCATATAACGTTACAATGTACCGAAATGGCCCAGGGTTTAATTGTCATGCTTTGGATAAAATGTCACAATGAGTTCGTTTCTCAGAAAAATGCTTAGTTTTTGCATTTTCCCGCTCTGTCCATAGCGATTTGACCTTCATATATCATTTAACGAAAGGAGTATAGACTTAATTTCTTATCTCTCGTCTCTTTATCATGTATTTAATTTTTAAAAGTTATAATCGTTACGGAGCATTTAAGTCTGCGGATCTTTTACGCTGATGCAATCACGTAACAGAGATTAAAAAAAAAAACATGCTTTTGCTTCTTTATTTCCTGTGTAGAACTGAATAGGTTTATCAGTACATTTATAATTTATATTTAAATTCTCTTATTTGTTTTCTCTTGTACTATCCTTATTCTATACTATACTACTGAACATAGGAGGCTTCCTGAGCTTCCCAGGAGCGCCACTTAGCCCAATTTTCGACCATTTTTTTATTAGACCAAGCGACGATACGAGCTAGACGTTCACCTGATAGTAAGTAACAGTCTTATTCATAACAACGTAACGCTGTTTAAGATTGTATATACAGGACCACAAGACGTTCATCGCCTTAAGACATATGGTATTAAGGCTCGTTACCCTAGTAATTTCACTAGCTTAAAACCGGAACACAGTAATGTTTACACAATACTACTTGTTGCCTATATAGTTTAGAGTAGAGTTACATACCTAGATAGTCTCCAGCAACATGTCTACCACCGTACTTTACTTGTATCATACTTCCACTTAAATATTTGAAATTAAGAGAATATTATTTACAGTTTTCCATTCCATGAAAAGAAATCTTATATTAAACTACTCAGAAATATCCACACAATTTTTTTAAAGAAAGCTTTACAATATATTTGTATACGTAATTTATATTGCTATTTTCCGGAACTGATGCCAGACTATTATTAAACCAGAAAATGCATACAAATTTGAGGTTTAATTACAAACGTCTGGCAACAATTCCTCTGATTAAACGATATATGATAATTTTGTGATGTCTGCCAAAGAACGGTCTAATTATAAAGCCTTTAAAAAAACCGAACGGGTGTAAAAACCGGCTAAATAGAGACGCAACACATCAAGAGGCAGATGTAAACAAACGGATGATCACACAATTCGTTTGAGTACTATCAAGTTGCGGCGAACAGGTAAATATTTGCGATGAGAATACTTGAATGCTTGCCAATGATTGTTGGACTTCAATCGACGAAAAGACCTCTGTTGCACCAATTTATAACACATTCCCAACTAACTGATTCTCCTTCGGTATGAAACACAAAAATTTTCGAGCAATTAAATTCGATTACCGAAAGTCATACCATTTTAAACAAAAAATGCGTTTTGCGACATACTCGTATTATGTGACAAACTATCATTAAAAACAATGATAATTTTAGTAATTAACTAAATAAAATTTAACACACAAAAATAGCCTTTATATTTGTTGCATTTTCTCAAATTTTATAAGCTGAAATAAATAATGCGCCTGCACACAAAGTGTTAAATATGGTTATATTAGCAACTTAACCAGCTATAGCGCCCATCTAAGCGATACACAGTAATATTTTTATACCTCTATATTAGGGCAGAAATAGGCCTTGTGTTAGTTTTCTACATAGATAGTATTAGGCAAAAGCAAAATAAAGTCCTACCATCAATAATAAACGTAATTAAACTATAAATAATTACATACAAAGACCAAATAAGAAAACCTCAAATGTAGAGAAATCAGGGGATAGAACTAAAGGGATGAACATAGCTCATAAGATTGCTAGACTTGTCATAATAGACTAATCTAGCCCGGTAGTTTGTCGAGAGATGAGGCTGTTTAGTTTTCAAGTAATAGTACTAGTAGGTCCAAAATGGATTGACTACCAGATGAAGGCGGCGGGGAAATCACTGGACGCGGGCAATGCAGATCTTATATGTGTGAAACCTTTATAGGAAGCCTTTTTGACCCATGATGATGATGATAGTGAATTAAAGAAAAAAACATTAAGAAATCAACCTGTTCCTTTATTTACACAAAAATCCAAACTCATGGAAAAGCTAGTTAGACAGCTCGGTGACCCCGTATCGCTTGAACATTCTACAAAGCTAACAGGCAATTTAAATTAGTAGGTTAACAATTGGTCAATTAGCGATGCGTTAGACGAGACCTGGGAAGCCAAGAAAGCGACAATACATTAACCTACACTGTTGTAGGGAAACCGTCACACGAGTTTTGCTCAATTAAAGTGAGTTCCGTGGATTAAGGGACACTAGAAACGTATCTCAACGCAATTCTAACAAAAGATTAAGTAATTTTGTTAATATATAACAAATAGAATATTATTGTTGTAATTAAAATTTATGGTGACTCTTTTTTTTCTATTTAATTACAATATCAATATCCTTGATTCGTTAACTGTTCAGTATACATTCCTTTCCAAAGCAATCTTACAACATATTTTATTTTTCAAAAAATGTATCTCTGTTTTAAAAAAAAATTATGTCCGTGTGGCATTAG
>DWLS01002399.1:0-18186 GCA_018246255.1 Pachliopta kotzebuea | reverse complement strand
CTACAAAGTGCTGGTAGTGTTATTGTTTTCCAAGTAGAAAAAGTTTTAATTTATTTTTAAAATTAAAAACATTGCTTGTGAGTGGAAGAGGAGAAAATGTAATATTTCAAATAGAAATAGAGTAAACAATGTCTGGATCTTTAAAAGAATTTATCCTTTGAAATTACTATCAGTAAATTGTAACTTCGCCGCAATAAAAATGTAATTTTAACGTCAGAGAATGCCAACACAATATGTAATTTGCTTTCATTGTTAGCGCTTGACTAATTAAGCCTAATCTATAGCATAATACTAAGTTATTGTTGAGTCGTCAGTGAATTTATTGCTTACTGTAAACGGGGGCGCAACAAAGGTGTATAGAAGTTGTGAGGCTTAAATTACAAAATGATGAATGGGGCGACGTTCAAAATCTCATTGCGGCAGTGAGGTAGGGTAGTCTACCTCGCGTCTCGCAGATCCAGCAGCGTGTTCCATGGATTAAATCTTCGTTATAAAATTAACAGCATTTTGCTGATATGTTAGCGATAGGCGGAAGTGATATGGTATGCTCTCTCACTTCTTGTAACTTTATTACATTATGTATTTTTTAACTTTAGTATCATTTATTCTAAGTTCAATTTATGAGAGTTTATTTAGGATTTTACTGTAATTATTTTATCGTGTAAAACATACGCTAATTGCTACTTCTGAGGCATTTAAATTAGATTTCATCAATAACAAAACTGGTAAATATTAGCAAACGGAATCAGAAGTTTCTCTCATAATATAATTTTTGAACTATTCTATGAGTTATAAAGGCTATAAGATATCTTAACTAAATTGTTAATGAACATGAAATAAAGAGCCTTAGCTGTTTGATGACGTTTTTGGTATTTCGCAACAGGTACTCACAGTTGAGGGTTGATTTAGGGCAGAGATTCAAATTATATAGGGGTTGAGCTAATGTAATTTTCAACCTCTTACGTGATGAACTTATTAAATGGCTCGATTTATAAATGGCAAGTAAATTAATTAAAATAATAATTACTATAAATATTTACCAGTCACTAATAGTACTAGTAATAATATTTTAAGCAGCATTACATCTTTTCAATTTTAAAAATAAAGTAAATTTAAATTTTCGATCGTTTCTTGTATTAATGGGCTTTAACAATTAAGCTAAAGATGAAAATTAAATATTAATAAGCAGCGGTCAAAGATTTTGTAATCTCTAAATTGCCGAGTTAATTCATCACTCCAGCTCCATTGGGATTTTGTATATTACTGCGGAAATAATTAAAAGGAATAATTAAAAACAAACAAAACATCTTTCAATTAATTTTTAACAAAAAAGAGGTGAGCACACAATTTATAATCCCAAAGGAAACAAAAAAATTATAGAAACATCTACAGATCTTAATTTCATTTTTAAATGTAAGCAGCAAAGCTAAATCGGTGTGGTAAATTTAGTGAATTGTATAGATTATATACAGGGTTTAATAAAATTTGTTATAAAAATAGAAAAAGTTGTAAAAGCAGTAATAAAAGGATGATAAAGGGTAGACAATAAACGCTCGTGGCTATAAAGCTCAACAGTTTTGTTAAATAGACAAGGCTATGGAGTAATCAAACGAATCGAGGTCCGGAGTGCTAAGCCTATATTACTCATGCTGACTGTACTTATAGCCACGTCGTCTCCACTACTACCACCACAGATAAAGTAAAATTTTACTTTGAATACCTGTTTAAATTTTCCCTAACAAAATTATTAGCCATAAATGTTTTAAATACGTATCTGTGCGGGTTTCTTCTTTAACTAAACATACATAAACAATTAATACATGTCTGTCTGTTTTTATTTAAGATTTTCAGTATATTATCCTATGGGGTTAAGAATGATCGAGTTTTTAAGAAAATTTTCCTTGGAGAGGACTATGAAGGAAATTCTATATATTTTTTTTGTGCAAGTATTTGAAAATAACTTCATGTCCAGGTTTGAAGAGTATTGTAATTAAATAATTTACCAAATTTCTTAACCTGCATCAATATTATCGACACAGAGATACTGTTTAAGATAAAACGGCTGGAAAAAGAATAAATATTCTTTTCAGATTATTTTCAGATGCTCAACTGAGCATCTGAAAAGATAGATCATAAATTCTTCTACTTCAGAATCTTTTATATTCTTTCTTAGGTTGGATTTGATTAAATTTTTTTACCTATATTTTTAAACATTAAGTAATTTACATATAAAAATAATATATACCTCTGTGATACGTCTGTTTTGTGAGGTAACCATTATTCTTCCAAAGTTTATCAAAACTTCATATTCGTGCCTTTTGAGTGAAGGTGAACCGTAAGTTATATGTGGAATCACAGACTACCTACAACTGCCATTTGAACTGTGTTCAACTTTAACTTTTACCTTCGTAGACAGTAAACCGCTAAGGAACCTTTCTATAACTTTAACTTGTGTATTAAATTATATATTAATCTTTATTAATGTTACAGTTTAGTTCAAACGAAGAGATATTCAACTATTTAAGTGACAAATATTATTTGTATATAAGCTACTCCTTTCGTTAGCCCACTACAGGATTTTGAAAAATTCTGTCACAATTTCATGAAGATTTATTTTATATTATGCGGAAAGCATTCCAGTTATATTCATATATACTCGATTATGCTTAAATTTAAATAAAGTATTTGCAAGGAGGAAATGTTATGGGGGTTCATCCGTACTAGATTATAGTAACTGCATTTTATATTTTAACTTGAATTTAGTGCACTAAGTCTTTACAGGAGTCTATTGTATATAAGTAATTTATTAAATAATAATACAATGTTCATTAGTTTATAAATTAATTACGAAATATTTTAAGGTGCATTATTTTTGCGTCCATGTATGGATGAAGGTGCTATGGAAAGTTTGTTTAAAATATAACAAAATATTAATGTCTAAATCAAGATTCATTTGGCTTACTTACAAGTTCTCGTTTTAAATCGCGTGTAATCAAAGAAAATAGCAAATTGAAACTTCAAGTCTAGCGGAAGCTTGATCGAGTGCTGAGGGAGTTACGAGAAAATAGGTTCCGAGCAAAGAAACACGCTCAGTTTAAAAGTATTTTAATAGGGTGAAACATTTTTTTTTAAAATTTATATACGGAAATAAGTAATAAAATACTTATGCAATAATTTATAACAAATTTTTCTTTTTAAGTACTTTCGTAAAGCTTCGTATAATTAAGTTTCTAAATAGTAGGTCCGTAGTGAAAGGTAAAACCACCTAATACATAATTATGTAAGGAGTACACAAAATCAGTTCCTTTTCTTTTGGTACAAGCATACATTTTATGAAAGGGACACAATAGAGGTAGTGGGCACAATGATGGGACAATGAAGTCTGGAGTGTGCTATTAGAATTGTTTAACCAAGACTCGGGTTGGTAAACACTCGCGTAGAGAGCGGTCAAACTATTCCACCTCTTACATTTTCAAGAAAGATCTGTTTAATATTACGCCTTATTCAAATGAAATTCAACAATCAAAAGGTTTTTTTTTAAATTGAGACGTGGATTAAATAGTTTTGCTTTATACTATTTTTTAATAACAATATGTGCTGAATTTAAAATGCTATAAAAACTAAATACATGTTCAATTTTTTTTTGTTTGTTCCTTTTCCGATCATTTTAAATTATTGATTACATAAGTAAAGTAATATTAGGTAGAATATAACGCACAACTAGTTTTTTTGTATAAATCTATTCTTTTTTTATATAATAGGTGCTTATATTAAAGCATGTAACAACATGTCCACGTCACTGTTAAGTTGAGTTGGACAAGAGTACAAATTTTGTTTTATAGTATTATCTTTAACATCTATAATATTTGAAGGCTAAATCAAAGTTGTCGTTAGCAAGGGTCAAGATTGTAATAAGTTTTCGCTCGCCTGTGATGTGAGCAACAGAGTGACCTCACAAGATTAAATAAGATTCTTCAATTTAGCGAGGTCGCCACTACTCAAGTAAATTTAGTTTGTCAGTATATTATTATGTATATACTTTGTATTCGTGTTGAAGTCTTTTGTCAAGTACTTAGACAGAGATATTCCATTTCAATGTTCTTTTCGTACATCTCTGGCCGTTATCAAAATGTTTTCTATGATTAAATTTTATTAGGGTGTAATACAGAATTAAATATAAATTTTCATATCACAAATACATAAAGTTCTCAACCCGTTACGTATTAAAGCATAATACGGTACCTAACAAGTTCACTGTTAAAAAATTGTGATTTGATAAATAATTTATAAAACCATAACCTAAATTATAATTTTGATCTTTCATCTAAATGTATTCAATTTAGAATTTATCCTCTAATGTTGTTTGTGAAGTACCGAGGCCCGCTCTAACAGGGAAATCAAATTGTTTATAACAAGGTTTTAATTTATGACAGTTAAATGCTTGGCTCATAATAGTATTAATTACAAAGTCATTATACTTGCATACTAATTTATTAAATATGATACACGAAAAGATATAACAGTGGTTTTAAGAACAATGAAATCGTACGGACATATCCAAAATTGCTTTTAGATTTAAATAGTGCACTCGTTATTTTCTATAAATTTATCTAGTGACAATGAATAGGCTTGGTTATTTAGAAGTGCAGAAATAATTTATAAATCACAACATGTCATGAAAAAACCTTATATCCTACATTATTGTTTTTAATTATTGATTAGGTAGTGTTTAAATGAAATTAGCTATCTTTTATTTAACGGTTTAAATAAATGAACTAAGGTAAATATTTTCTGATAAGATAAATTGAAGGTATTATTTGTTATGATAGTAAATCCTAAATGTAATCGCGTTAAAATTTATCTGAAGACAAATTAATAGATGTGCAATAAATTTCCTTTTACAAAGCTTTTATGCGAGATTCTTGAAAGCAGCTTCGCTTTCTTAATAAAGATGCGCGAATAATTATGTGACATGATCTTTTTGTTCCCATTTAATAAGGTCGTCATCATTAGTAACCTTCAGTAAATTAAAAAGATGAGCGTGAACATAAGTGGTATTAAAACATCTGTTTCTATATAATATACTCTTTATGTGTGCTATATCGATCCCTTTACATAAACAAATGCAATGAATGATTAATGAAACATCAAGAGACGGGTAATTTTCTATGATAGTGTTCTCTAATTAAAAACTTAACGTAAAATATATCTGAAATTATATATTAATTGAAGTAAAATTTATATTAGCAAACTTCTAAAGTATTTCACTATTTGAAGAACATTCCAAAATTAAAGCCTTTCAATATTTAAATGGAGTAACGAATCTTGAAATATGGAGGTCTTTCGTGGAAAATATTAATGAAATTATTTAATCAATTAAAGGAAATGTGAATACCGCTCGCTCCCCTCACCTTTCAGTATTTAAGTTATTCTATGACGAAAACGTCGGATCGCGCAACACTCGTAGATGTACAAAGTGAGCAATCAATGAAAATTAAACAGACCCTTAATTAATATACGCGGAGATGTTTTAATCCCATTGATGAATGCAAAGCTTTGTCTCGACTTCGAAACTTATACAATGAGGATGCATACTTCTTAAGCTTCTCAGCAAAAGTTATATGTTAATGAGCCAATAACTAAATTCTTCGTTCTCACAAGATTCAAACGAAACTTCGCTAAACAAACTTCAAGAATTCTGTATGAAGCTGGCTTCACGTAAAACACGAGTTGACAACTTGAATTATTGAAGTGTTAAAAAGAACACAGTCTTTTGCCTCACTAGATTTGTCTCTAGTTTTTGCCTTTTCTTTGTGATTGATCATGTATGTGACATTTCTCTGCGTCAGTTATTCTAACAAAATATATTTTATACAACGCGCGGCTTAATGGAGAAGGTCATGAATATCTGCTTGGATTGAATATATTTATTACGGGTTTTTATACAAACATGGTCTGCATTATCATTCTAATTTACAATATGCTTACACTTCTGATATATTCATAATTATAATAGGTACGAGTAGATGTCAGAGTCATAACATTATGTATCATAGGTATAAATCTTCTATAACAATATTTATATATCACATTCACTGCCACATAAATACATCATCTCTGGAAACCAATTATTTTGAAAACTTATTATCAACGTATATGTAAACGATTGATTGTATGTGGTAAATAAATGTTTCACTTTAAAAAAAAAAAGAAATTGAGTTACCTGTTTTTTCAAACCTGATTTGGAGACACAACTACGGACCCTATGTACGCGGATTCGAGTGTTTGGCAGTGAATGTGCAGTCATAAGAGAGGATCGATGTTATGTGTCAATAATATTAATATCAACATATATACCTATATAAATATACATATTAATATGTAGAAATTCCATAAAATTACCAAAATCGTAATGAAATATAAAAATTTTAATTAAGTTAATCGTAACAAAAATGGGCTTTTTGATAAAAAGATGAAAAGAAAATCGTTACTATAAGGAGAAAAATACACATTTAAAGATCACTGTAACGATATGTAAATAGATGAAGAGGAATACTTAAAACGTTGATATTAAATATTTATAACGTCGTAAGATCATGAAGTAGCTATAGAATGTTACTGTATTCTTTTCTGTAGGTGCAGTAAGCGGACTCGGGGATAAAGAAGCCAAAAGGAAGGGATACCTTACAACGACATTACATAGATACATAAAATGTTATGGAAGCGAATTCTATCGATTGCTTAGATTTAATAGACATTACGATATAACAAAGTACTATGCAAAGTTTGATCTCTTCTAAAATTCTTATAGATTTTCAAGTGTATTAGATATTACTAAAAATAGATTGTATTTGCATATACATGAATAGGCCACGAGTAGCTGAATAATTTGGTGTTAAGCTCTAATCTAATAGATATCAAAGTTAAATTCAAACTATTACAAATCCGTTGGAAGTGCGGTGGTCTTCAGAGAAGAGCATTGATTTTAATTTTGTTGTGAACTAACATACAAACATTAAAACGAAAGGGTTAAATGAATCAGTAGTTGGAGCACGCGTTCGAAGCGAATTTAGCGAAGTTTGAGCGGCCGCGGCGACTGAAGTAAAATTGTTGTCTACATTTGAATATTCATGTACGGCTATTAAATAGATTCCGGGTCGCTCCACACTTGTTTATTGCGTACTGTTTATGTGTTATCTTAATTAAATAATTACGTCTTTAGATGTACTGAACATAGTTATAGGAAAAACCTATACACTATTTCATCACTACAATTAGTCGCATCTAACCGCTTACCTCAAAATTATCCAGCTTAATTCCCTAAAATTTACGACAAAACTAGTATTTTTTTGTTTTGTCTGTCAACATAAAATAGCAAAATGACCTAGACCTTTGTAAGAATTTAAAATCTCTTGTCTATTATCATTTATAAGTTTTTAAAACCATTGAATAAAAACCTTGTCGTCGTTTTAAATCATCATGTAAAAAAAATATTTAGGTAAAGTTACTTTCACGTATATTAAATAAAAAAGATTGCGTTTGTATACATTTAGAAATAAATAAACTTTCTGCAATAATGTTTCTCACTGTAGTTGCCTAGAAATGTTAACATACTAACATTTACTTGTTTAGAATATAACTCTAGCCAAATGGATCTCATGAATTTAGTGTGCTAGTTAAATAACTAGCACACTAAATTCATGAGATTCTTCTCGGCGGCTTGTTTTAATATGTTAGGATTAAGTAGTAATGTTTAAGTGCAAAGAAACAATTTGAACATAAAGTTTGTGTTTAAAGCTTTGTTTAATTAGAATTTGAACAGCAACATTTTAAAAAAAAATATTTATTTTAAATTATAGTACTTCAAACATTGTTTCTGTTTGTAAGGCTACAATCTAATTATTTTTTATATAAAAGTAATAAAATGAAAGTTGTAAGTAGTTGATATGTATTTATAAAGTTACAGTTTGTTACAATAGTTTATGCGTGTTGTCAAACACAGAGAAAACAATTCTTCTTTTGTTATAACGAATGAAAGTTGTTGTCAGAGTAAAGAATCGTTGGAAGGAACAAAGGGAACATAGCATGTCCTTACCGAACATTTAATAATGTGTCAAAGAAACATTTGTATCCGGCACGAGCCATTTTTAGAATCATATCACAGGTGTCATATTATTACCATATTAGATTATCACCATATTAGATGTGCAGTCATAAATAATCCCTAATAAACATTTATAATGGATATAATCCTGTGATACTACATTTAATATTATTTTATACATTATAAAAATAGTTGACAATACAAACAAGTCATAATATATATCAGCAATACCATTTTTTAAAAAAACCCATCGATAAATAAACATTTCTTATGTAGAATAGAAATTAGACTAACCAGCGAAATTTAATAACTAACAATTTGAAAAGTGCTTGAAAACTAAATAATAGTTACGTTAATTAAATTATTATAGTTAAACTTTTTATTTTTAGAAGTTCAAAAACTATTTAAGTGAAAGTATTTAAGAACATAATTCCATCATTAATAGGAGGCTCTTGAAATTTATTTTCAGCTGAAAAGCTAAAACACTTAACGTATTTTGGAATCCCCTTAATAAAATAACACGAGTTATTACATTAACGTCGAGAGGTTAATATTAGGTGAAATTAAGCATAACGGAATATTTTAGGATGGTAACTTTATTGCGAAAAGTATATCCGTACTTTCGATTTAATATTGAAATTGTAGAGATACTACGCTTAGTAATAAATAAACACCCACTTTAATATAATTTTTTGATAAATCTCATGAACATGAAAATAGATCCATGTTGATATTTAGATAATAATGAACAACAACAACAAATGAACAATAAATTACTGGTTGTCACTGATTTAATATATATCCTTTTAATCTACTTGATAATAGTTTAGAATCCTCATGGTGATGATTAGTTTAACAGTTAGTAATCATCATACTAGTCCTAAAGGACATCTTTGCAATCCTCCAGTTGGTGAGCGCTGTATGCCACTGCAGATTGCTGCGGCTCTTTTTATAAATAGTGGCCTTTTAGGAAAACTCGAGAAAATAGATAAAGGATAGTATACTCTAACAGGTGATACCTGAAAAAATGTCTTCTGTCTAATATAATGCTATAATATTATATACTCCTTTACATAATTTCCTGTGCGAATTACTTCCGCCTTCGCTTTAGGAATATAAAGTCGCTTGTTTTTGTATTCTCAAAATGTAACAAACTTTATTTTCATTCAAATTAATTTCTAAGGGGCAGCAAGAAAACGCACGCCTTTTCTGTACGAAAAAGGGCGGTAAAGAGATTTTTAATGAAGGAAACTTTTATAATAATTGGAATATCCAAATCGAAAACGTCTGGCATCTGGGAATTGGAAAATGTTTATTCCAGGAGCCGCCGCGGAAGTAACCTTGTTAATGAAACAAAACGATTTTATTTTTAAGCAAAATCGCCTTTCAAAGTTTTAACGAAGTCATTTGTATGGAAAAAGTTTTAGTCGTAACTATTTATACGTTAATGATATTCAGTACAAAAACTGAAGTTTTACAGGCTAAGTTTGGAGATATTCCAAAATAGGAAAAAAAATATTATTAGGATTTAGAACTCTTATCTAAAAGATTTTATTTAGTACATAAGTTTACATTTGTACTTTTAAAGTATTTGTATTTAAAACCTTATATACATATTTCCCCTTTAATTATAATAATATTTTATAACCTAACAAGATATTGCACAAAACTGGGTAATATTCCCCAATAATAACAAATCGATGAATATTGTAAGTTATTATAGCTGTACTTAAATGGCACTGTGGCGTAGCAATCATCGTGGTGGAAATTGAATGGTGGTATGATATCGAAACCACCTCTTAACATTGACGACTGCTGTCATGTCTTCAATGAAGTGCCAGGACATTCTAAGTAAGAATGTTTCACTGCCTTCCATCTCATTATCACTGAACAGAATGTGACATAAATGCGAAGTAATAAATTGTTTTAAAAACAAATAACAAAGACATTTCATTTTCCTTATTGAAACACAACGCTTTATAACGTTGTAAACAAGAATATTTTCATTTAGAAATGTTGTATACTATTCTCAGGTTACTAAACGCATATTTGATTTAACTTCATTGTCATGTCGAACGGCTGCCGTGGACGGCAAAATTGGGATGGTGTGATAGAAAAATTAAATTTCCCTTTCGACGTGGATTATTCATGCGGCGTAACAAGCGGTCGCGCCGGATGATGCGTGGAAAACATATTTCGCTTGATCACGCTGAATTTTGAACATTATTAACTTGCAAACAAGTATTTGAATATTTCGTACCAGTTCACATTAGCGAAGGATACGGACTACGTGTACCTGCCTCGTTAAAAACATGTTTTTCGTTTATTATTATTTACTTGAAATTCCTCTACCTTTGAAAACATTAATGAAAAAGAGAAATATTTTTTAAGTACATTGTGTTTTAATTAATGAAATGTCTGTGCGATTTACAGTATATTAAATTAAATAGAAATTAATCAATTTAATTTGAACTAAATGTTTTCTACTCTAGCACTGATAGAAGTGACTATAGTGCTCGAAATAACATTCTCTCGTGACGGAATTTATATTTTATATGATTGCATATGTAGCCGGGCGCGTCGCTTTCACCAGCTGCTCAATTATTCAACGTTACTAATGAGTGAGCTTCCCTCCGCAGCATCACAAGCTTCACGTTTGTAGTTTTTAATAAAAGCATTCTAAAGCGTTTAATCCAACTAGCCCATATCTCCCTAACAAAGCTTGAAAAATGTAAAAAATTGTAGACAGTACATTAAACGTTTAAATATTTAATAGAGATGTCTAAATAAAGTTATTTTAATACACTGAAAGTGTGAAGGAAATAGTTAAATATTCTAATTTCCGATTTATGGATCTTAAGATATATTCTAACATTGTATAGTTTTGATAAACTGGAACTACAGTAAGTTTACTATACTTGGTTGGTATAAACGATTGTACGTCACTTGTAAACTATGAACCTCGTTAGTAAAATTTTGTTTTAAAATATATATTATTATATTAAATACGTATTAAGTTTCCTACATATTTGCAACCTGTGTATCGCTTTTTTAAACAGTTCGATATACAAGTCCCAAAGTTCCTCTATTGTTTTTGAATTTATAAAGATAACCTGTAAGGTTAAAATTTGTTTCTTTTACTTTCCATTTTAAATTAAATATGAGCTATTTTCCATATAACACTGGACCAGATTTGACGAAGGCACCTTAAAATTTTAAGTAACGTTCTAAGTGGCAGCCATCATTTACGATTCCGTTAAAGTATAACAACTTTTGTCGGAATCACGATATTGTTGTAAAAATTGCTTTAGTCATTGAATTGAAATATGAATATAAAAACTTTTATAATAATAACATTTGTATTATTGTAGTAATAAAAAAAAATAATGTACATTATTTACATTTCTTCATATAAGTAAAACATGTACTTGATACGACCGAATATCCTTTCAGATTTTAAACGTTACTAACGATGTAATAAAAATTATTTGTCAAATAGTATTCTTAAATTTTTGTTCAAATTGTAATAATGAAAGTTTTATGAACTCGAACATTTTACAAATGATTGTATTAAAAACGTACCTACTGTGAATTTAAATTTGATGAACAAAAATTTGTTATCATCGTCGTATAGAAACAGATATCGCGATAGGCCTTAATATTACCGAGGAAGCACGTCACGGCTCCCAATAAAATGGACGCGTCTATCAACAAAGGACATTGCTCTGAATTTTTAATAATAAATGATAATTACATAATTTCTTTTCCGCAATATTCAAGCACTTCATTATCATCAATACAGCCTTATTGTTCAAAGGAAATCCTAAGCTTCCCGATTGTTTTTTAAAGCAACATATCCGTTCATTCTACATTCAATGATTCCCTGCAATCTTCACAAAATTTTTATATCATGATTAAAATCATAATGCTTTAATTTATTTTACTGTACACATATGTATCTATATAAGTTAATATAACTTATTTTTAATTTTAACCCAAAAAGATTTAATTATGCGTTAATTTTTTAGTTGTCTATTGACTACAAAGTTGACTATCAACCCGTAAGAAGAACATTTCATTTAAACGATGTGTAGTAGGTAAATACTTATCTTATAATCAGTAGGAAAATATTGAGAGCGTTGTTTGGTTATGTAACCGCAAAGTGGACTTAATAGTTTTCCTCCTCATCTTGTCTCCGCCATCGCTGACATGACCACAACTATGCTCTGCATAGATATGAGGCTAACCGCAAATCGAACGCTGGGCCACATATTTCGATAGCTTTCATGTATTGTAAACTGAAGCCTAAGTATGTAGATGTACAGTATTTAAAAATGAATTAGCTACTAGCAAATTAGGGCATTTTATCATCAATAAATATTGTATATTTATTACAAGATGATTTAAAAATATGACTCTGATATCAAAAACAATTCTAACAAAACTCTTTTCTTTAAATGCCTTAAAAACCACTGTGTTGTTACCTTGTCACTTGGAAATTTAAATAAATATTTGTTAAAGTAAATCCTTTCTTATTAATACTCGGTATTCTTTCTATTATAATTTTTCGTTAAAATTTTATCCATTTTTTTTTTTAGTTTTACAGCATTTGAAAAAAATTTGAGAATTTATTAAAAAGATAATTTCGTACAAAAATTTTGAACATCTCTATTGTTGTTTTATTTTATTTATTATTTAACGCAATATCTTTATAGCCGGGCAAGACGTGAAGATTGATTGATTGTTATAAATAGTGTGATAGTAAGCGGTGACTGACTATAGTGATAGGTCCCACTACCTAAACCAATGGTTCCTAACCTTCTTGGTCCCATGTCCCACTTTTGTGTATAAATTTTTCTATATCCACTTCGGACCTTGTGATTTTAATCCAATTGCCGAACAAAAACAAAAAACTAAAAAAAATCATTAATGAATTACCATTTTTTATTAAATAATCAGATTGCCACCCTAAATGATCTAATTGCCTCCTTATGGGGCCTCCCCACCTTGGGGAACACTGATCTAGATAGTCTCTAGCCACAGATACCCAAAGTTTTACAACCTATCATTATGAAAATAAATAAAAAAATAAATTATCTTGAAACGTTTTTAACTTCTCATAATTAAGTTTAAATCTTATCAAAACTTTTCAATGTATTTAATTTAAAACGATTTCGAGATTTAGTTGTTTGTTAATTCTTTCTTAATATATGATAAAAATTTAAACAAAGATTTTAATTGTTTAAAACGAATAATATATTTTCCTTAGCATCACATTAGCTTAATTAATTGGCTAATAAACATTCTCGTGTTAAGTCGTGTAAATAACGATTGCGGAATGTCTTTATTTCTTTTCTGTATCATAACATGTTTTATATTCATTATTCATTTTAATCTATGCAAACGGTAGAGTTTAAATATATAATACAATGTTTACAATCTACATAGAACATATATTATAGTCGTTGTAATACTTTTATAATAAATACGAAAATTCTTTCATTTATGAAAGTGTCAAAGATAATTGTGGCAAATTCTTTTAGTGCTTAATTTGTATTAAAGTCGCATTTCAAGATAACGAGATTAAGTGTTGAAAAAAGTTATGAAACAAGGGACAGTAGAAATAAAATTAACCCGAAGACAAATGTGGCTTCACTGTAATATTGTTTGGGAAGTTTTGAGCAGCGTCCCTTGGTGGCTTTGCGTTTATTTTTTAAAAAAAATTAATACTGAATATTTAAAATCTACAGCTTTTATGGGCACTTAATATAATAGATGAGTGTCTTGTTTGAAAGCACAGTATAAAAAATATTAAGCGTTTTGTCGTACTACCCTATTGAGGACAACAAATAACAATTACAAAGGAAATCTTTGTATTTTTTTACTTATAATTTCAAATGTAACCTACTTTCGATAACGTTGTCCAACGAATGTTTATATAAAGTTTGTTTTAACGTAAAACATTATAACGTATACAATTAAACAAAAAAATTTAATTGTAGATCTTGTTATATAGTTGAACGAATGTGAAATATTAACCTTATATTTTCTTATTAATAACAACACAATAAATATTAAAGAAAGATATTTATTCGCTTCTCTCAGTAATGAGAAAATAAGAAATTTTGACAGCGTACCATATGGTGAAATAAAAGGGTATTTTGTACAGAGATGAGAAAAAAAGTTAAAGAATGTTATTGTTACTAGAATTTACACTGAAATTTACATATTTCTAAAGGCAAGAGTTACGTAGTAGATCAAAATCTCGTTAATAGAAATAAATTTTGTCATTAATAATTATGTTATTTTGCGACATAACGATATTACCGACATTTTGGTGATATCTAGAGAAGACTGTGGTACTTAGGGGTCTTAATTTTCTGTTGATTAAGCCTGAAAACAGCGGGGCCGGCTTCATAGCAAAATTTCGCAAATGTAAACGGTAGCGGCATTACAGATGAACGATCTTAGATGTTGCCTTAAATTTCGTCAGCTTAAAATGTTAATAAACAGTACCAGCAAGCTCTCACAGGTAAATACGTAAGAAAATAGTCTTTAGCTGCTTTTCGATGACTATTTTTAATACTACCACTGTACTAACGATTCAAGTCAATTTACTCAATAGGAAGCTTAAATTCTTACTATACAACTCTTATCACTAAATTATACTATGAAATGTAATATTAAGTTATAAATGTCATATGTGAACAAAGTATCGATTTCAGGCATTTGTATTAGACCACGCATACTTTGTAAACTATTGTAACTAAATTTATTAGACTCAAATATTTATGACTCATAAAAATAAACAAATAATTAAAATCGCTTGTTTGCACTGCAAATAGTCAATTTGATTTAATTTTATATCATAATTATGGTCGATATTTATTTGTATTAAAACCTAATAAATGAATATATACATATAATGATAAATAACAAACAGTTTAAAGTATGATGAATATTATAAATGTCAATGATAGAAATTTATATAATTAATATGTTTTTAAATATTTTTATTAGTTAATTTCTCTTTATATTAAAAATCTACCTTAAAATTACATATATATATATAATATTTTAGCCAGAAAAATAAAAATATATATTTTTTAATTTATATATATTTCCCTTAACAGTCAACTATACCAATGTAATACATAAATATAATACAAATATACAGACAAACAAGACACATCTATTAGTATGTGATAAGCTTGCCCATAATAACGTGACGCTAGTTAAGAAAGATAGTATACACAGCACTACATTGCGCCCGTCGCCTTGAGACATTAGGAATTATGTCTCGTTACCCCAGTAATTACCCAAGCATACAGGAACCTTCAAACTGGAACCCAATAATATTAACTACTACTATTATTATGAATGAATGACTATTTTGCGGTAGAAGTTAAATTTGCAGTGGTACCTATCTAGACGGTCTCCTGCAACAGAAACCTATCACCAATCTGTATGCTTTATTATTATGCTGATATTGATTACTAATGTATACGATATAAAGAGGTATCGTAAAAGTCTACGTTTTAGTGCATTCCAAGATGCAGCTAGTTCACTTGCGTCGCCCTAGCCGTCGCGTCATAGCAACAGTAAAATAACTTTATTGCCGCCCAACGCGACGCAAAACAAATTATTTCCGCGTAAAACACTTTTATTATCGAAGCCGACGCAACTCGTTGTAGCTAAGGAACTTCAGATTTCTTTAAAAAAAATATCCATTACCATTATCAACATATTCTAAATAGACATTAATTGTTAATATTAATTGATTGAGAATTCATTAAAAGATTCTTTAGATGTATTACTTCCTAACGATACATTTAAAGACATGTTTCAAACCGTTTATCCTATTTTCTTCTGTAGTAGAAACCTACCTTTTTGAGACAGATTTTTGCACTATTTTAAAGATTTACATTGAGCTTTAATAACTTAATACTTAAATGTAAAGCATAAGGTTTTTTTTGTGGTCAACACTCATCTACGAACACTAACGAGTTCTCTATAAAGAGTTTCTAGCGATCTTGACATTTAATAGTTGATCTAAATAAAGACTTATTAAAGGTCACAAGGATAATAAGGCTCAAGTAAAAACTAATCTTGAACAAACGAAGTTTAGAACGTAACATTAATTTTAATACTTGTATATCTGTGCTATGTTTAAAAATCGCGTACTTATTACTAAAGATAATTATCTATTATACTAGGTAATAAAATAATATGTTTTGTATAAATTTATAATGTTTATGAGCTTACATGCGAAAACTAAAGACATGTTAATGCTTTTAAAGAATAAACGGTTTTGTGCTACGTCTTAGCTCTGTTGACGGCGTCGTACTCGTATGTACAAATAACGGAAGTACGTAAACTATGTTCTACTGTCTTATCTATAACTCATATATTTGTTTTTATCTGCGCCTAATAATCCAGAATCTTAATTTTTTTATAAATTATAATAACTTAAGATTCAGAGGATCGATTTGCTTAAGTACTTTATCCAATTTTCATAAACATTGACACATTGTAATGTAACATGATTTAAATAATTTGATTCACAATTGGCCTTATTTCCAATTTAAATAAAAACGTGATCCGAATACAGTATAAGTATTGGAAATCTTTCTTGCTTAAACATTTATGAATACATTATCGGTTTTGTATTACGCAGTAGCCGTGGCTGAAAAGGTTGATGTTTATCACCGGAAGCTGTGATACTGTCGAATTATATTTTCGTGTTTTATTATGAAATATAATTGCTAAACAGATTAAATTAAATCTATCAAGTATTGAATAAATTACATAAATAGATGGCCCATACTTTAAAATGATATTATAAAAGTTTTGGTTCTGAGTTTTCAGCCCTCAATATTGACTACCAAAAACCGCAAACACCATATTGACAAAGCAATCAAATTCAAATTTTGCATAATATATTAAGTCAAGACATAAATATTTTTTTAGAGTAACAATCCACTGTAAATCTTACTGTTATGTAGCTATTCAATATTACTTGTAATCTCATTACAATTAGTTTTTAACACTATATTTACTGGCTATTGAACTATACCTATTTCTACCAAAACCTTTATATTAATATTATTTAAATATTTGTTATGAATAAATATAAAATAATATAAAGTTCATAAAATATTTATTTTTAGTTAAATGTACAAAAGTCATAATATCATTACAGAAAGAAAATATTTCATGCGGAAATAATTTTGAATTGAACTTGCAGGACCTGTCAATTTGACTGGTGTGTTAAATTTAGTGTTAAAAAGAATATCAAACGATTAAAGTCTTACAGAATTTTGCTATTACGTATTGTAGTTGAAAATTAAAAGACCTAAAAGTGTGAGGCCAGTAAACTCAATAATAATTTTTAATACTTATTCATACTGAAAATAATAGTGTTTGTGAAAGTGACTCGTCTCGACTGTAGTTAAGGAAAGGTATTGTCGTGTCAATAGCAGCAAACAATTTGAAAAGTGATGTAGTTTGCGGAAACATTGTTTCTAGTGAAGCCGTGCAGGCGAGAACCTCGCGCAGAACTTATTTATTACTCTTATCCACCCAGCCGTTAAAGTCTGATCCTGAAGTTAGATTTATACCCTTACACTAAACCAATAAGGCCTTTATCAGTTTACCTGTATATACTGTTTAGGCGGAACACAAATAATTCAAATTTATTACAAGACAATATAAGTTGTTACTATACGTTTACTTTATGAAATAACTAAGAAATCTAATACTTGATATCAAAATTAGTTTATTTGTTTTAATATGTAGTCGTAATAGAAGTTAACATAAATACACCGACATTATTCTTTCGTCTTATTGCTGCCACTTTGGGACATAAACATCTCCGGCTTATCACCAGCTTTGACAATGGACTACTTTAATATTTTTTAATACTTCTCAATTTCCCTTTACTGCATATCAACATTATTGACAATATTCAATAAAATGAGCCCTATTTAAATATACAAACAGTACTTCAAGCCGGCTCACCGCTTAAAACTGTATAAGGCGCAGGTGCGGCCTCACATGGAGTATTGTTGCCACCTTTGGGC
>DWLS01002398.1:0-18188 GCA_018246255.1 Pachliopta kotzebuea | reverse complement strand
ACCTTCGCTCCGAAAAACACAGCGGGCGGACAGCGAACGAGAGCTGGCTGGAGCTCGATCGGACGTGTTGTCACTACCGTGGCTCACGGGCGACTAACTGAAATTAAGTTATATGCTAAGCATACCATTAGATGTGTAGAATTGGTGAACTCATTCTGAATAGATTGAATTAAGAAAATAAATCATTACAGCTTATTGGTGATTATGTCTGCAGGACTAAGTGTACTATGGGTGCTGCAAAGAATTTAACATGTCAGAGTGTTAAATGTTTAAAAAAATGCAATAAAATAGTAATACATTGTATTACCAAATGTCATTTAAAAATAATTTAATTAAAAAAAAATAATATTCTAACATCAAAATTTAGATTACTTTGACTGAATGGGTCATGCTGAGCATTTAGTTTATGTAGACAGTTACTGATTGCTTATTTAAAAGTAATTAAAAATTTATAATATTGTTGTATCTAAAACACTGATGTAGACAGATAGGACATGTCTCAAAATTAACAATATATTTTTTGTTTACAGCTGTGCAATTTAGTAGGGTTCATCTGCATAAAGGTATCATGGGCCTGGCTGTCATCTATCTTCTACAACATATTGTACTGGGTGGGCATTATAATTACGGGCTTCATATTCTGCATGTACACATTCCACTTTGTGGAGAAGTATGACCGCTGGCCTTGGCTAAAGTGTGAGTTTTTCTACTGTGCGGTCGTGGTACTGGCTTATATTATCCTCTCTATATTTGCTACAACTGTAGGCGAGAATGGCTACGCAGTTGGGGTAAGTTTTATATTATACTAAGTAGTTTTATAAAGTTCAAAAAAAACTAATATGTTTCCTTAACACATAGTATTATAGAATTTTTATAGAAGTATATTTAATGTTTTATGATATAGAATTACACAACAAAACTGATTGTTGATGAGATCTATGTCCAGATAACTTAGCAGTACCTTCACATATAAAGTCTCAGTGAAACATGTAAAGGCAGATCATCACTATAGTAGTATGACTAAATAGGAATTTATTTATTTATTTAAATACACCAAAAGCAATACATACAAAACCTTCAAGCTTAATATTAACAATTATAAGAATAGGTACTGGTATGTAAGCCAGTTACAGGCGTGTACAGCAATCTCTTAACCCATTAACACCCACAATGAAACAGCAGCATAATTTTCTATTGTTTTTCTATTTATTAGTCCATAAGGGATAAAATATGCTATATTTTTATTTATTGTGGTAACTAGTGTCATCTAGATTTGTAATTTCTAACTACTTTCAACACTTACCACAGATAAAATACATAATTTATCAATTAAGTAGTTGTACCTGTGTAGGTACAGAGGGCGGTAATGGGTTAAATCACTATGATATGTTAAAGCAGTCCTATAAAAATTTGAGAGGAATTAATGGCTATTAGAACTCAGTGATGCAATAATATTGATAGATTGGTTAACACTTAATTTTTTTATATGAAGAGGCTAGCAAAGTATTCACCCGATGGTAAGTGAATGTGATGTTAGTTACATGAGCGATGCAGTGCTCTATATACCATATACATATCACTGCATTGTGCTTGTTACCTTGAGACTGTTAAATCTATAGTATTAATGCAGAGATGATTTAAATTATTTATTTATTTATTCTTTCTTACACCTAGTGTAAAGGCGGACTTAATGCCATTGGCATTATCTAACAGTCTACCTTAGCTGGTGCATAGAGCAGTTAAAATAAAAGAAGTGTCACAATACATATGAAAAGAATATTAAATTATATCATAATACATACGCAACATTAAATTAGATACATAAAACAAATGTTATATATTTAATATAAATATATTAATAATACATAATATACTCATACATATAATAGCAAAAAATTATAAATAAACATAAGTATATCGGTATGTAATTATTCTAATCAGGCTATTAAAAGTTGCTTTTCTTATTCCAGTTTTTCGGTCTTTGTGCCATCATAGCATATGGCTATGACGGCTTCTTAAAGTATAAAGCATGGAAACGTGGCCTACCGCCTCAGTAGTGCACCGAACCACCCACCTCTTAGTTATAAGTATTGGTAAGAATCTTGAACGATCTATGGTATATATATAATGACAATCATGTTTTTAACAATTTATTAAAATCTTCCTCTATAATGAGGTATTCTTGAGACTGCTGTATTGTTTAAAAAAAAAAGGCACAATAATAACTTTTTTATAACATTTTTGTGATATTATAATTGCTTTATATTAACAGCTAAAAGCCGATGAGTGTACTGAGAATTAGATTTTTTACTTGTTCTGAGTTAGCTTGAACCATCGGTTGGAAGGGTTTTTAAAAACTACATGCTTAGGACTACTGTCCCAAGCTATGATGTCAAGTTAATAAAAACGGAGAGAACTGATTTTATTTAGTAATACAAGCTTATATACTGAGGTTATACAATTGGTCCTAATGGTTAGTTTATAAATGTATGTGATTAATGGATCTATTATCCGAGTACAACAGATTCCTATTTCATTCTATCAGTAATTGATTCCTTTGTTCATTGTCGGTCTTTCTCTTATGACAATATAACTCCTGCAAGACCTTTAAAATATTGATACAAATTCTTTTTCTTAAAGTGCCTTTCCATTACTGTAGGTCGGCTATCACACAAACAACAAACAAATTACAATTCCTTGATTCTGTGCAGTAAAATATTCTATGTACATGCAAATTGTTCAAGATTTTTACCAAACATATGTTTTAGCAACCTAAGCATTTGTTTTACTTAAGTTATCAATTATTGTTTGTTTTAAACAGTGCCTACGCTATATTTAAAGATACAGTAATCCCAACTATAACACGGTAGATTAGTTACCCATAGTTGGTATATTTTCATATAACCAACCCATGAGGCCTTATGTAACGCGTTATATACAAACAAACATAGTTTTATACAAAGCATTAGCATGTTATATACAAAAATTAAAACTTTCTCTTTAAAGGGTGTTTAAATCGAATATTAAGGAAAAACTATGTTATAACCGAAATACATGCAGCAATTCTTTTACAATTCAATAACTAGCAACACTAAAATAATTTAATTTTGTAATAAAAAATTGTACATATGTATGTACAATATCTAGTAATTTAACAATATGCGGAGAATGCTCGTGTTGTTATGAGGTAAACACGTGTTATACAAGGGATAGGAGACCGCGTTATAAAAGTAATTTGTTATTTAGGTAGATTACTGTATCTTTTAAATTTAATATAGTATTAGCACTTATAAGAGCCATACCAGTTTTATTTCTACTACTTAAAGTTATCACCAATAAATGATATAAAAGATCCCCTCATAACTGCTACTATAGCATCATTAACAATGTTAGTACTATTGAATAGTATTTTGCTATTCATGTACATATAAAAGAATTGTATCAGATTTTCTTATAACAGAAGTATTTGCTTTAGCAAATTGGTTTCAATACATATAATATTTTTTTTCTAATTATTAGATGTAATGATACAGCATGTTCAGTGTTGTAAACGGTTGTGTTGCCATCGAAATCATTATACAAATTATTTTATATAAATTTCTCATTATCACGCTGTGGTTAGAATATAATATTCCACTACCTGAAAGTAGAATAATACTCAAAAAAAACTTTTGTAACTGCATCATAGTATTGTGAATAACTTGATAACATCATATCCAGAGCTTGTTGACCATAGTGTGTTTACTTTGGTATTCATATTTGAGCTGTATTACTTAATTTTTAATATATTCCATAAATATGGTGGATTATATCATGTTTATCTTATATTCACATAAGTATTCTACTTTGTAATTAACATATGTTTAAGTGAACTTCATGCGGTTAAAGTAATTAAAGGAAGGTAATGAAAAATACATATGCAAAGAGAATATGTCTGTTTAGACACAAAACTATATAATTAATAATTTCTTTAAAAAGCTTTTTTATATAAACAAATTATATTTGTATTAAGAGGACAGTGTGATGACAGATAATGCAAAGAAAAAAAAAAGTTACATTTTTGTTATCTGTATTACGGTTTATAATATATATGTTAACAGAAATGTATGTAATCCATCATTGTATACAAATCCTATGAAACGTATGTAATTAATAAAATCCAATTGATTTTATATGAATAAATATAAGTTGATTTTGTGATACGTTAAAAGTTAATAGATAGTTGATTTTAGAATTAGTAAGATAATATTAACATATTAATATTATTTTACTGTATGACTGTTACACGATTGTCTCAATAAGTGTTATAATAAAAAAATATTATTAACAACATGTTCTTTAACAGATATTGGAACTATATACAATTCCGAGGAAATTTATACATTACCTTAATAGTATAAGATTGTAAACATTTCCTAGGATTTGTATACAATGACGGATTACATACATTTCCGGTAACATATATACTAACTATATCATACTTAACAGATTAAATCAGCGAACATTTGATTTTCATATTTATTTATTTAAGTAGGGTTAAATGTTTATAAAAGTATTACGCATTTTTTTTTCAGCACAATTAAATTATGTAATTTTTTATTTCTTAAGTTTTAATTATATAAAAATTAGGTTAAGAAAAAAATTTAGTATATCTTGTTTGGTTATAAAGAAACACATTTGAATTTGATATTTTTTTTATGGTAACACATGTCATTTATTACAGCAAATTCATTGCACGTTTACTTATATATGATGTCAACAACGAAGGCTGGATGTTTATTATCAAGAAATTGTATTTTTATATGAATATATTGATTTTTTTATATTTACACATAAACAAAACATTTGAAAACTAGTAGATATATATATCCATATAAAATGACTGAAGGTATATAAAAAAAAGGTTTAAATTCGTATAGATATAAGGTAAAGTAATTACAGCAGAAATTCTAACTTTATACAGAATTATTTCTTGATGGTTGATGATCATAGATAGATTTATCTCCTCTTTTTTTATTTTTTGCTAGATGAGCCGTACCTGCAACTCTTCGAAATTGGAGTAGTCCTTCAGACAGTTGTTTTTTATATACAATTTCTTTGAGTAAATTACCGCTAGTGCCTAATAATTATAACTATAAACAAAGAGACTGCGCCACGCGCTGAATTCCTATTAAATAAATGTATAACAAAAAAAATATTTTGATAAAGATTATTAACACAAGTAATATAAAAAATACATATTATTAAAATACATATAGGTTTTATACACACGATAAAGTTATTACCTAGACTTTCAGATCTTTATATTCATGTAACGAAATTAAGTAAATTTGGCATCTATCTAGAAATTGATATTTATTAAATGTTTATTATGGACAGGCGTATCACTTTATTTTAAGTGAAAGTCCTGCTTCATCACCGTTCGCTTCTCGTAACAAAATACTAAAGTTGCATATGCGTTATTTTTTGTATGGATCACTACTTTTAAAGTGTTAGATCCGTGCTGTGTTATACAAAGTATCTTATTGATTATAATTAACAATTCACTATGTAACGATTGTATTGAAATAAAAAGATGTTGCGAAAACTGTTTTGTTTTTCTATCGAATTCCTAGAACTAAGATCTTTGTATGTTGATGAGAGCATACTCTTTTTTTTGCGTATGGTAATATAAAGTGATGTGGTCATATTTAAAGAAAATGATAAGCCTACTGATAAAAATGAGACGATATTTGTAATGTCTAAGAAGAATCGTGTTTAGTCTATCACCTCAAAACACTACACATATCAGATTATAATGAAATTATCTAAATTGGTATACGTTATTATGTAATTAATTAATTATATTATATACATATTAATATCCAATTAGACCTATGTTGGAAATGTTATGGCCAATCTGAATGAACATCACGGGGTCCAGACCCAGAGGGCGGTCAAAGACAAGTTGGAAAGATGTTGTCAAAAAAGATATAAACTTCTGCAAGGTTACCGAAGAGGACGCGTCCGACAGAGCGAAGTGGAAGAGAAAGACAGACCCCACCATCACATGGGCATGATAAATGCCACGGAGAGAGAGAAAGAGAGTAGAGTCAAACAGATGGACAGATGTGGTCAAAAATAATTTAAAGTTCTGCAAGGTTACCAAAGAGGATGCGTTCGTCAGAGCAAAGTGGAAGAGAAAGACAGGAGAATAATACATGCCACGGAGAGAGAGATATATATATATATATAAATATCCAATTTATTGTAGTGAATGAATCATACAATAATACATTCATTGTAACTTTGCTCAATTAGACAGAGTTTCCTTTCAATTACACAATGTAAAGAAGTATAAAAATCAACGAGTATATGTTTTATAGTATTTTTTTGGAGTTTACTAGCATACAATACAATTGAAACTGAAACACAGTAATGTTTATACACTACTCTTTCTCGGCTGCAATAGGAGGTGATACCAACATAGACTGTCTTCGGCGACGGAGTCCTTGAGAAAGAAATAAAGTACACAATAACACATGTAATTTTTATTTAATGAATCAATACACCATCTATATAACAATTTGGCTTGTATAATACAATTAAACTTGTTAATCGAAATTAAACATATTGGAGCTTATAAAATAAATAAATAATTTACAACATTTAATGTTATGTAAATGCATTGAATAATAATTTTGTCAGAGTCTCTTCTGCTAGTAGTTTGTTTACTATAGAAATTAACTTGTGTGTGATTCAGTGACGAAGCAAAGCGCTCACTTAATAAGTGATATGTCTGTTCATAACTAGACTCTGCTTAAGATAGTATACACATCACCACATTGCTCTCATCACCTTGACACTTTCTAGTTACCGCAGTAATTTCAATAGCATACTCCCTTCAAACTACAATACAGTTATGTTTACACATTTGACGGTGGAAATGTTGATGTATCTATTCGGTCTCCGTCAACGACATAAATCAATCAAAGTGAGAATCTATTTGAGCCATTATAAGCTATTTATTACTGTACATTATCACCGGAAATAATGTGAACACTTAGAAATTAGTAAGCGTATTGTATATATCTTTTTGACACATGCATGAGCAGTGCTGGTGCGGACGGAGCGACGCCGCGCAGGCGCCGCTGTATATCTCTTACTTAATAATATTTATAACATCAGATGTGCTTAAACATATAATTATTGCTTATACATATAATATACATTGTATAAAATACAAAATATTAAAAATAATAATAGTTTATGTGTGCTTTACTGTGTATTGTATCTGGTGTGGGTAATGTGATAATAACTTACAGGCGCAGTCTTCGGGTGTTTTAATGTTTATAACCATTCGATTTGATAGAATAGGATTTATATATTGATAGACATTTGATTTGATTTTTATATTATGCGAAGGGATGAATGTCATATAACAAGAAGAATGTTAGATATAATTGTGGAGGGATATGTGGGTCGAGGTGGACCTAAGAGAAGATGAATGGATTGCGTGAAAGATGACATGAGTAAGAAAGGGGTAACCGATGAGATGACGACTGATAGGCGAGACTGGAAGAGAGGAACATGTTGCGCCGAACCTACATAAAGTGGGACCAGGGCAGGAGAAAAAACAAGAAGAAGATTGCCATTCGATTTGATGCATGGTTTAAAGCACGTGATATCAGTTGTTATACTAAGTGTATATTAATTGAAAAAATCCATTGGTGCAGGGTTTTGAACCCGGTACCTTCAAAGTGGAAGGTAGGCATTCAAACCGTTACGCTGTCACGGCTTCTTCAGCCACGAATAGTCATATCCATACAACTGATCATTTAACGTATTATATCTTTGTATATTATTTCCAAAAGTTTTTTGTCACATTAATAATAATATTAAGAAATCAAAGGAAAAGTTATAATATTTAATTTTCTCCACATCTTTCCAAATCGCCACAAAACATCAGTTCCAATAGACGCCTAATCTCAATTTTAATTAACAACTCCCACACCAAATGATAGTGATTATATAATAACTTAATTACCATGTTAATAAAAAGACTAGACAACAAAACCGCTTTTAAGTACACCGACAATGTTTTTAAGTACGTCGCTTACATTATGTATTAGCAAAGCTATACATTACAAGTAAAATATTATAGAAAAATAAGTACTCTCCACTGTTAAGTGATGATAAAAAATATTAAATTGTAACAAATATACAATAACAAAGTTATTTAAAAATCCTTCAAAACAATTCAAACAAATTTAGTATTGAGTGGAACAATTCTTCTGATTGGAACAACTTCGCTGCCGTCTGTGTTCCCGTTCAAATACTATGAAGGTGTCTAAAAAAAATTTAAATAGGCTTTTGATAGGTTAACGCGATTTATCGCTTTACCACGATCCCCACCTGGTGTTAAATAATGATGTGGTTTTTTTTGGGTAAAATTTGCAAATGTCTATTCACTACATACATCGAGCCCATAGACAACATTGCCATTTAACACCAAGTGGGATCATGAGGTTATTATAAATCACATCAAATTTCAATCTAAACCTCAACACCCTGAAATCTTTAAATAAACTAATCGACATGTAGACTTGAATTATACCAAATGAATCCCCAGGAAGTAGTGTACCGGTGCTGGTAATTGTATAAGGTGTAAGCGTGGTGCGGAGGCTTCACGGCAGCCCGGGTGGTGAAGTGGTGACGGCGGTGACGTGAGCCTGCTTGGCCATCACTCGGTGCCCCTGGGCGAGCTCGCCGCCGCGCCACGCTCGCACCTTCAGGAACGAGTCGAACCCGTACATCACCATGGCCAGGTACCCGAAGAACTGTTGCAAAGAAAATTTTACACCGTTACAAAAAAGAAAATTAATAATGCATTTGGCATAGATTTGCGAAGACTCTTAACGACTACAAGGATGACGATGGCTGGACGTGGTTTAGTGCCGTTGCATCTGCTATCGGTGGAGTGACAGGTCCTGGACGGCAGTGGCCTCCTTCTGCGAGACAGTCATGTCCCAGAAGGAGGCCGACGAGCGGGCCAGGGAGGACAGCCCAAGGGCTTCCTCCCTCCGCAGGCGGCGAGTAGGAGTAGGTAAGAGGCGGTATCAACGCCTCCTCTTCCTGTCCCGTAATCCGAAGCGGGCCAGGTTGGGTACCTGGCCCCGCCAACGCTTCGGTGTCGTCGGGACTTCTCTAACAGCCGGAGAAGTCCCCCTTCAGAGGGAGAAGTCCGGTCTCCGCCGGGACCGGCCGGTCGTTAGGATGCCCTGTTGCTCACAGATCCGGGGCATCCCATTTATAACGGCTGATGGCTTTCGCGGTAGGTTCAGTGGGTAGGGGCCGCCCAGGCCGAGTCCCACACATCTCCACCCAGAGCAAAGTCTATGAAAGGATTCCCCCGCCTAAAAAAAAAGTACACGCGCGGATGTTGGGGATTGCGTAAATCAGTCACCAGGATAGACTAACTCACCATAGCGTTATAGACCGCGATGGTCTTCCCTATCCCAAGACCTCTCCAAATGCTGAGGACGACCACGGGGATTTTCTTCTTCATCAGCCGATAGACGTCCACTGCTGGACCATAAGCCTCCCTAATAAGAGAAGCTATCTCCAACCACGTTAGACCACCACGATTTTGTGGGGAGCAAGAGCTTCGTTTGTTGATTATCAGGCTGTACCACGAGCAGGTTTGCTCGGGTCCCGTGAGTTGTTATGCGACCCCTCACACCCCACAGGGGTCTGACTTCACACAGACGTCATTTCGCAGATCTCCTCTCGATAACAAAATAAATTGTTATCCATGGAAATGATTTTTTTCTTGCGGAATCTGAATCCGTGAGCTTTGGATCCTATGAAGCCTTTGCGACTGTAATAGTGGCCGAGGGCATCAACAAAAAATCATTAATTTTCAAAATGTTTTTGGCTCAACTGTAAGCAGCGGAGTCTTTTAAGTATTTTTTTTATTAACAAGCTCTATAATATCGTTGTATATCTTGCATGTGCCGTTGGACGGTCACATTCGTCGTAATTAATTCAAGAGCGATCGTCGCAAATGTATGCGCCAACTGATATTCACACGAGCCTGCGATCGATATTAATAAAATAGACAGACAGAATAAAAAAAAAAGTGAAGAGACATCTACATTACTGAGCTTCACCGCCTCATACACCAAGTGGGATCGTGATCAAGCAATTACCTTGACATAAAAAAAAAGGTTTTTTATAAAGGTAATGTTAATAACATATGATGTAAGTTCCAAGGTTTTTGAACAGATTTGATTGATACAGGACAAAAACCAGGAATAATTTTACTTGAATTGAACCCAAAATCATCATCAAATTGGAAATAATATAACTATCTTGCAACTGAATACAGCTTTATTAACTTGAACTGTAAAATTACTATGTAACGGTTAACTTGACCTTGAAACTGGTAACCTTGGTAGTGAGGAAAACGAATCATAAAATATATATGCAGAATCATTGTTTGTTTTAAACACTAGTTTGAGATAACATTGTATTGTGAAATGTTCAAGCTGCATGTATGATGATATCGGTATTTAGTTCACAAATGATCAATAGATCTCTTAAACAATGTTAATTTCATACAATTAAAAAATCATTTCTAATAATAACGCTTCCCTCATCACTATGTTCTCTAGTTACTTAAGAACATGTAAATAGATGTTAATGTAATTTCTTTATTTGTTATCAGATAGAAGGGTTTAAAAAGACTAACCCTCATCAATTGCAATAAGTGAACATTGTACCCAATAATAATAAGCAAATAGTGTCTCATTGTTAGAGGCAAAAATATTGCTTGTAACCAGAAGAATGCTCTGATTGATTAGTTATATAAATAAATTACAATATTACCTCCTTTAACGCAGTACATTTATAATACAATTTCACGTCTCCCATATAACATCTTTTTTTCTTTTTTTTTTCTTGTACAAATCTAATTTTTGTTTGGTTGTTTTTGTTCCTTTATCAAATATTGTATTGTATTTTTGTTTTGATTACTTTTATATTTTCATGATTCTTGTTTGTTTGTTTGTCTTTGGTGAATGTTCATTGTTTGTGGTCTATTTAAAATGTTCTATATATCGGTGATAACTTGTAAATGGCTTTTGACTTTGTTTAATGTTACAAATTTATGTAAGATATAATAGCCGTAAGTTACTTTAAAAATAAAATAAAAAAAATAACATGTTTTCTCCATTAACACGGTAATTTCGCTACTGTGAAATTTATCATTCTCATTTCTCTACTGTGAAATTTATTATTATTCATACAATTTATAATATATTTCATGTAATTTTCCACAGTGTTATCATAAAATTTAATTTTTTAATTATGTTTTCCCTGTTTTTGAATTTTAAGAAAACATTGCGGGCACATAATATAGTTTTTCCTTAACATTAGATTTAAAAATCTTTTAAAGGGACAAGTTAAATGTGTGTCATTTGTACATAACACATTACATGTAAATTATCCTACCACAACATTGTGGACATCCCCAGTATATGCACAAAGAGGTTTGGTTCCTCGTTTCTAATAAGAACAGCTAAGGAGTGGAACAACTTGCCGGCGTCAGTGTTCCCGTACAATTATGGTGTGTGTGTCTTCAAGAAAAGAGTGAATAGGCACTTATTGGGTCAATGCGCTTTATCATCATAGACCATATTACCACTTAACACCAGGTGGGATCGTGGTCAAGCATTGACCCTTAACCAATAAAGAAAAAAAACAAGTTTTTTATAACATGTAACTAATGTACACATAAAGTATTACATAGAAATTCTTATGTCATAAAAAATAATAATTTAAACATGTAACTCACCCCAGCAGCTGAGTATGCTGCAGAGCCAAATGCAACAACAATTGTAGAAGCAATCAGGTACAGGAATGCAATCAAACCGCATGCAATCATCTCTATCTTCAACCACTTCCACTTGTGGTATTTTTCCACCATATGAAAAAGATACAGCAATAGCAAGATCCCGGTGAACCAGAGCCCAATGTGAGCAACCACATTAAAATACACTCCCCGCGCATTGTACCAGAATGTAGATGATTGTATACAAATAAAACCAAGAAGGTTTAATACCTAAAAAATTATTAAATATTTAGTAGCATAGGGAAAATTAAACATTGAAATGTTCTTTTAAATGTTAACTGGATATGCCAATGACTATCAATCTATTCTCTTACAATAGAGAGACAGACAATAGTTTTTAAATAAAATAGCATATTGGTAAGCAAAATATAAAAATTCTTATAATCTACTTACAATTACAGCAACTTTAATCATCCCTGGTAATGTCTTTATATATGACGGGTCAAATCTTGTCTCAGTGATGAACACTGTGTTGGTAGACCCCATTGTTTGAGGTGCCCCATTTGTTTGGTTTGCGTTTGCTGACATTTTTATCATAAACACTGTCTTAGTATATAAAATAAATATTGTAACTTTCGTTACTTGTGATTATCATTGCAAAATATTTTTATCATAAACTTAATTTAGGATTTCTTGTATGATTCAACTGGTGATGAAAATCTTAACAAAAATTGATGTTTGATAATGGTATTAATAATCTCCATTAATTTAAAAAACACAGATTTGTTAATAACTCACGTACTTATTTGGCAGCGAAACAAATAGATTTTTTAACAATATTTCGGCCTAAGACAATATCATCCAACTGCGACGAGAGATAACTGCGGATGTCAGATAGCGCATTTTAGTCAACGTCTCTCCTTGACACTAAATTATGAACACAACAAGTACATACTAAAGTGTTAAATGCATCAGTGACTCATATTTTTGAATAACAAATCGTGTGGTAACTCCGTTTGTTTACGAATTCCATTAAATACTGATAAACACATCTGATCATATTGGCACTGTGTTATGCCATTTTTATAATCGAAATTTAAGTCAAATATAGGTTTTTACAGAAGAATTAAAATTTTTGTAAAAGAACAACTTCAACAAATAAATGAACAATGATCGCATTTCTAACGTTCTCAAAATTTACTTAATTATACGGTCAATTAACTACTGTCAAAATTTGTAACACCGTTTCGTTCAGCAGAATCCTTTTTGAATTCTTGTAATTTAAAATCTTTTCCTAAAGTACAATTGGAGTAAATTTAAAGTTTATTTATAATTTAAGTGCTTATAAAATATTAATTCTTTAAGTCTTGAGTAATACCAATATATAAAAAATATTCCATAAATTGATTTTTTATAATTAAAAAGTTAGAATACAATAATCCCTCAATAATGCGATTTCATGTGCCCTTGTAACACGTTATAGTGGTGAAAAAACTCTCGGATATAATGGGGAATTTTCCCGTATATTTTTGTACTGTGAAATTACAATGAATAATGCCGCGTAACTTTACATATTAGTTGTATCGTAATAAAATTAAATATATTATGTTTGTGTTGCTATTAAATTATAGTTAAAAATATTTTAGTCCATAGACTTCGTACAGATTTCCGTACGTTTTGCTTTATTATCTATATCATCTTTCATAGATGAACACCGATAATAGAGTGATTTCAGAACGTAGTTTCGAATTGACATTTTAAAGTGGGTGGATGTGTGTCAGCTTTGGCGTTAAATATTTAGTGAATTTCGTCATTTGATATTTTAATTGATGATCTACGAATTAAATAGCAATAATAAATTATACTAACTGCCAAGCTGGTTTAGTTAATTAGTGGTATAAATATATCGATTGACGCGATAGTAAGTTTTACTTTAATTATAATGAAATTTTATCTGATTTCTACGATATTGCTTAATAACTATTTTAGGTTGTGACGAATGTGTTACTATAAATTAGTTATCGTTTAAAGTGCGACTAGTTTATAACAGCTATGTCGCGGTTTTTATTTGTATTCTAATTTATTAAATAATATCATTACTATGTACACAAATAAAAACATTAACATGATTTATTACCAATATTGCACAAATGGCTTACATAAAAGATAAATACTTCTCGAAGCTGTAATATTATTAATGGTGGTGACATTTATTATTTTCCAGCCTATATAAATTACCATCTATTTGCATATTCAGTTTGCACAAGCTTTAAATGGTTGGTCCTCCATTTCTAATATATTATATAAGCTACCAAACTTTCTAAGTACACATTGTTTGCTTAGCTTTCACATGTACATAGTTGTGTAAGAGAAATTATCAAGCTTATACATTTTCCAGTTAGTAGGTTGTATTCTAAAAATTGTTATAATCTAATAAAGTTTTATGTGTTTTAATTATTTTGTTTCTTAGTACATAAACAATGTTACATTAAATATTTTAATAAAATCTTTGTTTATTAAATTTTAAAGATAAACATCTAAACATGATAATTAATCTTATTGGAATAAAGAAACAAAAAGTAAATACAAATATTATAAAAGTTATTCAAATTGAATTGCTCTCTCAAATGTCTTAGTACTGAAAATTCCATAATATAAATTACTAAATTCCTTTTCATTGTTTGATTCATCAAATGTGATTACTTTAAAAACATGTTATTATCACAATGAGTAATCAATTACCAGCATAATACATTTTCTTGTAACAGATGTTATCTGATAATGTATAAGACAATCAGTAAGGGAACATATGACTTGATAATCATTTACTAAATGTATGTTAATTAATCACCACCATTGTACTATCTTTATAATAGTATGTTTACAATGTGACATTACTAAGATTTTTATTAGTTTACATTTATGCAAAACTTTCACATTGTACTATATTATTCCACATATTTTATTTAGAACAATCACTTTATTCTTGACTTTGAACTCTCTAAATGCTAATTTAAAAAATTTCTAAGTTAAATAATTAATATAAACAAAATAGGTTAGCAGATTATAAGTAGCTTTACCTAGATGGTTTTGAACTGTTGTCAAAAAAAAATACCAATTATTATTGTGATGTAGTTTTTATATACTTCCCTGTAATGTTTCAAAATTTTGTACTTAAATAATATTAATAAATGGTAAAGTAGCATTTGAAATTGTAACAATCAATTGTTAAAGTTTGGTTCAGGTTCATATATGATAAAATTGTTCATACCTAATAGTCTTTGATAACCGAAATATGATACATTTGCATGTGAATTTAGATGCCTACAATTTGTATTAAAATGTATTATTTAAAGTGCTATGAGTTGTCGATGTTTCAATCACTATCAGCCAATAGACATCCACTACTGAACATGAGCCTTCCTTAATAATAGGAGATTTGGACAGTCTCCCACCAAACTACCCTTATGCATGTTGGTTGGGAGTATATATAGATATATCTATAGAAAAATAATTTCTCATAACTACACAACATTATAATCATTTAAAATATGTAAGGAAAAATTAAACAAATACATTAATAATGCTAAGGTAAAATTTTAATCCACTTAAAAATTCTAAAATTAATGTGAATAATCTTTGTAATGTACTCATACACAAAAATAAATTTCTGCCTAAATTTTCCTTCCTTTTATTTGTTTTGTACTCACTGACATACTCTGCACTATCATAACATTCCCACATGTTCATTGTTGTGACTATGGTCATCTATTTAAGAAAACAAATTATGCAATTATTGTATATTTTATATGTAATCCTAAAGGTAACAAGCAACAATGGCAGAAGTTGGATTTCCTGGTCAGCACACGACCACAACCACTGTTACTTCCAATACCACAGTTCAAACTAACATCTGCTTCGACCCTCTGTACATAAGGACCATACCCGGTATACTGAAAGTTGTACAAGTTGTAAGTACATCAGTTTTTAATTTATAATATATTTAACACTTTGCATGATTTTTTATACAACAAACAGCGGAATGACAACTTCAAATCCTAGTAATTAACACCGATGTTAGTTTATTCTGACAACAGCATTTCGTTTTATACTAAAGTGTTGTAAAAAGTTGCCAGCAGCAACAAATGTAAGTACCCATTTACCGGCATAAAATGTTATGATGGAAATTTTCATCATCAAGCAAAGAAGGTTTAAGTAATTATCGTTAATAATATTATTTTATTCTTATTGTGAAAAACAAATTTAACAAATTAAGCACCAAACACTTGGTTCCATATACATTGAGAGCTGTGTCCAACTCAGATTTGAAACAACACGACATATATTTTGCCGTTTCTTTATAATAGTGCAAATATTACTTTAGCACATAAAGTCAATCATTCACATGTACCTAGACAAAATAAATCTTAAAAGAAATTGGTTTCCACAGATTTTTCAAAATTTACACTAAATGTGTTAATAGTAGAATATTAAGGTGACTAGATGGTTCCCATCGACTGCACATATTAGATATAAAATGGTAGTATATTCAATAACCTAATAAGAGCAAGTAGATACAATTCCAACAGGCTGATGTTTCTATTGTACCAGTTACCAGCTGCATTTTTATGGAATAAGTAAATTGTAACAATTGATAGGGATGTTCACATTATTTGTTATATAGTTAATTAAATAACTATACAATATGTAATAAATTTATAAATTAATTAAACAGTACAAAGGATCTGTTATACACAGAAATAAAACTGCATACCACACCAAGTATTTATTGCATTATCCTTACAAAAAGAAAAGATAAACTTGCTGGTGATAAACAGCTAAGCATCTGCTTCAACCAGACCTGTGAAAAAAGATAAAAAAAATTTTTAAACATATTTAAATGAAAAAAATCATCATTTCCAAAAACACAAAAAAATATATAAAAATCAAAACATTGGATAGGAACTCACGTTGTTGTTGTATCCTATAAAGATCAGAACCCCAATTTTCAGTGGAGCCTCAAAAAGTGATGTTAACACCCAGACAAATTACATATTATACAAATGTCTTATAAATACATTCCCAAAATAAAAATAGTTAATATAAAACATAATAAAACAAAAACTATATGATGTGATTAAACAGAAAAAAAATTATTACATTAACAATTTGAAGGAAAGAGAAATATTTATAAAAAAAAATCTATAAATAATTATTAAATCAATAACATCCATATCTTTACTCTTTGAAAGTATACATCATCATCATTCCAACTCACGGACGTCTACTGCTGGACCATAGGAAATATACTTCTTTTTCTTCTAAGTAGTATTTCCTCCTGTCTGTTGGTCGTGGTCATTATGTGTAGTGAATCACTCGATGACTTCCTTGTCAGTTATATTCGAGTGATGTTGCAATTGCTTATCCATTCCACATAGCAATCCGGCTGTTGATGGTCATCACATGGATATGTAGGTTTCCTCACAATGTTCTCCTTCACCGTCAGAGCGCGTGATATTACTTGGTGTTATATTAAATGCACATCAATTGAAAAATTCATTGGTGCAGGCAGAATTTGAACCTGGCTTTCAAAACACTGGACTAAAACGACACTCCAGGTAATATACAGGGGCTATGAAACCACTTAGTGATATTTAACAGTATATTCACCAGACCAGTCAAATTGACTGGTCCTGCAAGATCAATATAAATTATTTCTATATGAAATATTCTTCTTTTTGTAATAATATCATCACTTTTGTAGCTTAAACTATACAAAACTACAAAAGTGATGATATCATTACAAAAAGAAGAATATTTTATATAGAAATAATGTATATTGATCTTGCAGGACCAGTCAATTTGACTGGTCTGGTGAATATAGTGTTAAAAGCATTTTAGTGCTATTTTTAACTCCTGTTAACTTATGGAAAGAGAATTCAAATGTTATGATATTACAGAAGTAATGATACTTGACATCTCATGTCTGAAGGCAACAAGCGCAATGCGATTTTAACCAGTGGCATGTCATGAGCAAGCATATCGCTTACCGTCAGTTGAATGTCTTATTTGACTAGTCGCCTCATTAAATAAAAAAAACGGTCCTTCATTTAGCGGAGCTGCTTCAGATGATGATATTAATTTATCCCTGAGGGGAAAGGCAAAGAACTTAAGTCCATACAGCCAGACCTTATTTTCAGTAATTATCTGAAAATTTTGGTAGTTTTAAAGGCCACATCTTCTTTGTTCTTGATTGTAAGGCCGACGCCATGTCTTGCCTTATTGTTGTCATGTCTTATTATTCTCGGTCATAAGGCCACTTCTTTGATATTTTGAATTGGTCGGAGTCACATCC